>ADNK01000442.1:0-61644 GCA_000320545.1 Bigelowiella natans CCMP2755 | reverse complement strand
AGAAATAAACAAAATATATCAGCAGTTCTGTCGCCGTACATGCTCAAACTTGGCATCTAATCGGCTGATGGCGTCCGCCCTCTCCGCTTCTTTGGTAGGATCTTCAACACGTAGCATAATAAATAGCACCAGAGCCGACAGGAGGATGGTAAATCATCAGAGAAGAGAAGAGAAGCAAGCGAGCACAAAATTCCAACAAATTATTTATATATATATATATATATATATATATATACGGTATCCGGAGGAAATCCGAAACACTTATTTAGTGTGTGTGTGTGTGTGTGAGAGAGAGAGAGAGAGAGAGAGAGAGAGAGAGAGTGAGAGAGAGAGTGCGAGAGAGAGAGTGAGAGAGTGTGTGAGCCCGATTGCTAACACCTTCCGTGCAGTTGTTATTCTCCTTTTCTTCCTTCAACTTGAGGGCGACTCTGAACCTCTCAATCTCCTCCTGTGCAAGACCGGCGACAACGACGACAACGACGATGGTGATGATGATGATGATGATGATGATGATGATAAGAAGAAGAAGAAGAGGAAGAGAGAAGAGAGACCAGAGAAGCTACACCTTTCAATGGTATGCAATGAAGGCGAAACTGGGGATCATCAACGAGGCTGCTTCTTATCTATGCCATTCTCCCCCCCTCTCAAGAAACTTTAATTTCTGCATTCTCCCTCCCTCTCTCTCTCTCTCTCTCTTTCTCTCTCTCTCGTTCTTTCTCTCTCCTCCTCTCCTCCAGTATGATGCTGCAAAATCACTAACATATATATATATATATATATATATATATATATCACTCCTACTACTACTACCTCGGTGTCGATGGAGTGCGAAAGTAGATTCTCTTTGTCCGGTGACGCCAATAGCTTACCAGCCCCCCGTTCCCGAGACACTCTGTGCTTGTCTATGAGCATATCGACCTTCAACACGGATCCGTTCTCATACCTAGGATGTCTTAGCGATCTGAGAAACACACACACACACACACACACACACATAGAGAGAGAGAGAGAGAGAGAGAGAGAGGGGGGGAGGGCAGGGGGGGGGTTCAACGACTCAATAATCTAGTTCAGCCCGCTCTGTCCAGGAGGGGAGGGGGAACAGCCCGTGACTATTCTCATCATCAGAGCATCTGGACAATGATTCAATGCTGTATGTTCGCGCGAAAGAATGTAGAAAAGGCCACCGAGTTCTCTGCACTCAATTAACGCTTGATTCGAGGCAAATACTAACAATAATCACTGATGGTTGGTAGGTTGCTGCTGACAGGATGATGGTTATTTGCTGGTTGTCGGTGATGTGACGCTCACCCCTCCATCTTGACGAGATTATCTTGCGGCCGAATTCCGGAGACGGCGGCAGCAGCATCGTTGTCGTTGTCAGCATCATTATGATCATCGTTATGGCCCGTCGCGTTACGTCGGATCGATGATTTCTTTTTCTTCTTCGTCGTCAATGCCGAGGAGGGGGGCATGTCGCTGGAGTATGAGTGATATTTATCAGTAACACATCCTTCTCTCTTTGTCTCTTAAGTATGAACGTATAAATATATATATATATATATATATATATATATGTCTGCCTGTCTCTCTGTGTGTGTATACTATTTTGTGTATATGTGTTGTCTTTGGGGCGGGGATAGGGATCGTTGTTAGCGTAGTAGCGAAGGAAATCTGACTGACGGGAAAACAGGGCAATTGTGGGGATGATGGACCTAAAAATAACCAAAAACACGTAACAATATCATCATCGATATTCGTATTGGGATCTTGGATTTTATAGGAGGGGGAATAGTCGCTTTCCCGTCCGGACAATCTCCTTCCATACCCTATTCTAATTCTTTATTTGTTGTTTGCCTTCATCTTCTTTTGCTTTTATCTTCATCAAACATAATCATCATCATCATCATCGCCGAAATCGTCATCACGATCTTCAACCCCCCCCCCCCTTCTTACTTGAATGTAGCCAGAGGGCTGCTCTAGCGAGTAGAATAGCTTGCCTGGCAGTCTCGCAGGTACTTCCACAACGGCTCTGCAACGAGATAATAATAGGCCGAAAGAGGAGTGAAACAGTATACGCTTTCGCACATATCAAACCCCGACGACAACCATTTGGTTGTCGTGTTATCCCTTAGCACACACACACACACATATATATATATATATATATATATATACCTTCGCCAGAAATCGTAACCGAGAATTCCTAGAAGGTGGCCTGGCTCCTATTAGTATATACGTGGTACGTCACAGCAAACATTGGGGGATATTCAGTCATTGTTGTTATTATTAGACTCATCCCCATAAAAGGAGGAGTATTCAAAGCACTTCTTATTCTTCTTGATTTGACCTGGCCAAAATGATCGAGCGTTTGGATTTGCAGAGCCACCAAGTCACGTATCTCCAACGGTCCAACCTTAACGACAAGAAGAAGAAGAAGAAGAAGAAGAAGAAGAAGAAGAAGAGAATCAGGATGATAATGAGGAGGAGAAGGAGGAGGAAAAGTAAAGTGAAACCTGCATGTACATTTGTTTGACACACACACACACACACGCGTGCGCGCATACACACTCAAACAACATGCACGTAGTACCTTTAGCGATCGAAGTTTTCTGAACTGCGTTTTCATCATTCCGTTTGGCTCCTACAGTATTAGTAGTAGTGGTAGTGGTAATATTAAATACGTGAAGCACAAGAAAGCAAGTAGCTAAATAACCAATGATAATAAATAATAAATACCAATAATAATAATAATAATAATAACGACAAGTAAATAGTAACAGGTTTCCCCTTCTATGGCACGGCACTGTATTCTCAGCTCTTATCCTCATCGGTCCCCTTTTCGTTCAGAGAACCGCTACTACTCTCGCACCCATTCTTTCATTTTCCTCTTCTTCTCCTCCTCCTCTGATCTACTAATCTCCCACCCCCGCATCGACTACGCACCATGGCAAGTGTAGATCCAAACTCGGGCAGCTTTAGTTTATCTGCGAACGCTTTCGTTATGCAGCACGCACTGGAGCATGTGTCTAAGATGAAGTAGCCTGGTGCTGATGGGGGGGGAGGGGGGGTAGGGAGGGCGGGGAAGGTTGCAGGATGAGAAGAAACAGAAAGAAAGTGACGACGACAAGACTAATTAATACAGAGCGGGTTCTTCGAGGAAAAAGAAGTAATAAAGAGAAGACAAACACGCAAGTCATGTCCTCGATTCTCATTTCCCCCCCCCCTTCTTCTTCTTCTTCTCCTTCTTAACACTGCAGCTAACCGTCGAATCCATTGATGGTTGCGCGAATCTGACAGCAACACCGCAATGGTGGATTAAATACACACACACACATATATATATATATATATATATATATATATGTGTGTGTGTGTATTTAATCCACCATTGCGATATACAATGCACATGTGTCGTTAGTGCTATAGAAAACACTCATTCACTTATAAACGTGGTACAAACGAAGATGGACGCTTGTTGGTGCCAACCGTGAGGTGTCCAGCCACGTGCTTCCATATCGGAACTGCACTAGAAACGCCATGATGCCAGACCACGTCAGCGGGACAAATGGGACTCTGTTTATTTAAATGGGGACGGGAGGGGGGGAGAGAGTGGAGCAATTGGACGAGGGTAGGGGGGGGGGGGGAAAGAGAGTTGTTGTTATTCTACTGCTGCTGCTGCTGCTGCTGATGATGATGATGATGATGGAGATAAATATGACGGCAGCGACCAACACACACCATTAGCAATATGATAAGCTTCTTGTCATGCCATATCAAATAACAGTGAGTTAGGGAGAGGGTTTTCTTCCAATGCTGCTATGGCTCTTTATCAGTCGACGGTACACTCCATGACATATTCTGTCATTCCCCCATCTATCCGTGATTCTAAGCACCTTTCTGTTGAAGTAGTCGGGGTGGAGGCTGATGTTCAGATACTGGACGTCTGTGACCTTGGGGCAGAAGAAGAAGAAGAAGAAGGAGGAGGAGAACGATAATAACAATTAGAAGAATAGTACATATTAACAACGTACATCATCCTCATATCAGCTATTCGCTATTACCACTACTGATGATGATGGTGAGAATTGATGATGTAATGGTACATGTACTACTACTACTACTACTACTACTACTACTACCACTACTATTACTACCTTTAACGTATTTGCAATGGGTGCTTGGTCCCATATCAAGTGTACGAGGCTTGGGAGTCGCACCTACTCTCCCACAGCAACCCACCAGCCACCACACAAACACATAAATACACACACACACACACACACACACACACAATATATATATATATATATATATATATATATATTCGGGATAAATAGACATATTTGATGTGATACTACCTCACCGTTACAGAAGTCCTTATATTGACAATACGAGATGCTGTACAGATCACCAAATAAAATCTATTAAGCTTTTAGTTATAAAAGGACACACGCGCGCGCACACACACAAACACACAAACACATACACACAGCATGATATGAATGTGTGCGTGTGTTTGCGTGACCAATCTCAATGAGAGAATAAAGGGAGAATAGCGTTTGTTTACTGACCGTTGCACACGCCCTCCGTACGGAATCTGCAGGTCATATATATATATATATATATATATATATATACATATATATATATTGTATCAAAACATTAAAGCACACACACACACACACACACACGCACGCACGCACGCACACAACCATAATATCGGATCGTACTTATTTCTGATGAGTTTTAACGACAACGATCATGTTCCTTTGTTTTCCGAAGATATTTTGGTTGCCCCCCCCTCCCTCCCTAATAGACCCTCTTACGTCAATCGACATGAGATCCCAGTTGTTCATATTGTACGTCGCGATTGCTTTCAGCCCGGTACCACCTCTCAGCTTGAAGCTGAGTCGCACCTGGTATAAATGTATCAAATATAAATATACATAAATATAATATGTGTGTGTGCGTGTGTGGTACAGCGCGTCTTTGTATTAAAGGAGCGCAACAATGATTTGTGTAGCAGCCGTGAGGAGAAAGACTTTTGGCAGGTATTCGGAATATCCATAGGTGTAATAGTAATATCTGAAGCAGTAGTAGCAGCAGTATGAGCAGCAGCTTGCTTGAGGTTGCTAACCGTTTCCTTCGGGTTAACATCTTCATTATCTTCCACATGCTTAAGCTCAGGATGTGTGTGCGGATCGTCGCGCCAATCGACGGTATCAAGATCCTGAGGAAGAAGAAGAAGACGGTCAGGCAACACACCACACGCACACACGCACACACGCACACACGCACACACGCACACACGCACACACGCACACACGCACACACGCACACACGCACACACGCACACACGCACACACGCACGAAAGAGAGAGGGGGGGGGGGGGGGGGGGGGATCGGCATGTTTAGAGGAGAACGATGATAAAAACAGCAATCCAGCAGCAGCAGCAGTACAATATTCCTACCATGTATTTGAATACTGCACTACTACTGCTATTACTACTAAAACTACATGAGATAGATCGACTTCCAGCCGCTTCAACACGTTCAGTGTCGTCCACATCCCTACGTGAAACAATTTCGCATTAGGTGTCGTTTCCACTATCATCTACTACTTGTATCATCATACTTTTTCAACATCATATTAGCACCACATCGTCAAAATAGTCATCGGCCGCATCATCATCATCATCAGCAGCAGCAGCAGGTTGCAGCTTTCACCATCATCACCATCGTCATCATCATCATTCGAGTGTTCTTTTTTTCACACACCTGATTGAATCCATCGTCGTAGCAGCCCATATTCTCTATCCTCAACGTCAAGAGTCTCCACGTGGCCGAGAGTATCCGTTTCAAACATCCTCAGCTTCCCGTCATACCTACACCATGTCATACGACAGATCACGTCGCTCATACAACGCACTTGGTGTTGCTGCTGCTGTTGGTGCTGGTGGTGGTTACAATTGCTGCTACTATGTCATGTGAGATATCATAGACTTCAAATCCCTCAAAACAATCTTCCGATCATGCGTTTCCCTTCTTCAACAAAAAGAATTGAAGTGTAAAAGCGAGAGGAAGAACGGGAGTCGGTTGAGTAGTAAGTACTACTATTATTACTACTACTACTACTACCACTCACTGCCACTAAAACGTGAGATGAATGATCGATGACTTATAAGGATAATTACCCATATTTGTATTCCGTCATATGCTTTGATTTCATCTGAATGATGATGATGATGATGATGATGATGATGATGGTGGAGGAAGGGGGGGGGGAGGAGTGGAAGGAGGAAAAAGTTCATGTGCTGATATGATTTGTATTCAATGTTGTCTGATCTCGAGTAGAGGCCATGCAGCTCCACGCACACACACACACACACGCACCCACGCACGCACGCATATCCAAAGAAAGAAAAGAGAAAGAGAAAGAGAGTTGCGTTGTTTTCACCCATGGACAGTACGAGAACGCACTACAAATACGTCACAGTAGTAAAACAGTACCTTTAGCAGCCACTGGTATTTATAATATGTTTCAGTGAAGTTTCCTTCCAACTCACTAGAGAAAAAGTCATCAGGTATAAGTACGGGTATGTGCAATATACATAATACCGCCGCACCGCATACACCACCGGCTGGGGACAATTAAAAGGAATAAACAGACACAAATTGAGATGCTGCTTTCTAGCAGTGTAAGTTGGGGAGTGGATGGGAAATGAAGTCCTATTCAAGGAGGACAAAGCTCGTCGCAAATCTCCGCGTGGTAATAAGGATGTGTGTCGTCATTAAAAGAAGTCGATCGTGCAACTAATATAGGCTGCCTACCAGTACACCGAATGGCCTTTGACCTGTAAGCTAAGGGATAGTAGATGGTGGCCCATCAGAATTTAATGTCTCAAGGAGGATCTCTTATCGAGTAGATTGGAGTAATCAGAGAAGACTGGAATAGTGCGTATAATGGCGATGATGGATGATAACGATGATGATGATGATGATAGCATTGGTAGCTACGATATCCATGGTATTACTAGCAGAGCTAAAAAACTACATTTTCGCGAAGTAGGGATTGTATCGTCTGCTCACAGCGTCGTAAACTTTCAAGAAATTCTCCTTATTCCGGACCTAAATAATGAGTCTTCTTTATCCAACAATTCACCTATGGGCTTTATTACTCACCATGTTGAAAATAGGGTGGTTGTGTTTTTTCTGAAGCTCGCTCTTCGGAACCAATTCATCGTCCAGTTGACGCACTAGGGGTACGTACACAAAAGGAGTGCAAGGTGTGGGGACGGGAAACATCGGACAAAAGAGATGAGACTACACACAATAGTAGCCACTCTACTGCCCGCAACGACGAGAAGATAATGGGCGCGAAATCGGACGACATTTGGTGAGATGGTGTGTGGCTACTACCCAGCTTTGCAAAAGGATCCGATGATCTTTGCCGAGAAGATGCAAGCGGGGGGACCTTAACTGCAGCTCCCTCCTTTTGTCCAAGCAACCCGCTGCTGCCCAAATTCTTTCCCGAAAAGTAATCGTCCTGCAAAGTCACAGCAAGGATTCAACCACCATGAGGGTGAGAAATGCACAGTCAACAATTTACCAATATAGATTCGCCCCCTGGATCCATGGAGAAGGTGATAATACCCACTGCCGCAGCGACGACCAATAAAATCGGTGCTCCCGTCGTGCACTCTTTAAGAATGGGAGCTCTGCGCGCGGCGGGACCTCTCCCCCTCTCCATGGTTGGTGCTTCTCTCAGCCTTGGTTATAGGCTTAAGCTACGAAGGCTTGACCATAGGCTTCATTGCGATGATTCGGTTAGTGGGGGGAGAAAGCGTTGATGAGAGGCAGTTCGCCGTTGGCTTTGGATCCTGCATCCGCAGACAACGTGCTGTTTGTTGTCGCTAGGTAATAATCCCATGGCATTTTTATGCTGCGCCAAAAAAAACAACCTCAATCTGGAAACTCTCACGAATTCTCAGGTTGTCAAACCTGTCATCCAGCGAAGAGAGGAAACTCGGAAACAGCCCGACTTTCCCATGCTGACTGCAGTCTCGCCTGTCGCAGAGATGTTTCGGCTGGAAGTATTGAGGGCGATAATCGCCGACTTTCCCACGCTCTTTTTGGACCAAAGTGTATTGGTGAAACATCGCAAAACAATCTTTGGAGCCGTATGGCAGAGGATCTCGTCCGAGTCGATACAGGTAACTTCGTAAGAAAATAAACTACGAAAAGAACTTTTAAGCAACACAAACAACAACAGCGTACCCACCACCTCCGCGGCCCACAAGCCACCTCCACGAACGCAAGGCTGCTCAACTCAGCAGCTCCCTCAACAGCTGACCCTCTCATTCTATAATGGGTGAGAATAAAAAGCGGAGCGCTGTAATTTTCATCCTCAGTGTCATTTTTATCGTCTTTTCTGCCTATCCGTTCAGATCAACTCGTGAGTGCGTTCTCGCGGGAGCTCTCAGCCCATGTCAAAGCCAAATCCAATGGAAATATTGGGCCAAACACCAACTCCCAGACCACCGATATTCCAGACATTCAGGCGCTGAAAGAGGTATCCGATCATATCTCACCCTCTCTCTCTTCTTGTCGACGTTACTTTGATCATGCTCTGCTTGTCCGCAATTATTTTCTAGCTTGTACTGGATTCACTGGCGCTCGAGAAAAAGTCCTACAGGTTGTATTGGTGATAGTGACGACGGTAGATCAAACATGCAGCGTTACCCTTTCAGCCTATGTGCAAAAAGCGATGTCGTCGATGTCCAATAACTGAGTATCAATTATCAGAAAATTTGTGGAGGATAACATTGGGGAAATATGCTCACGAATACACGCACGGATCCAGAAATCTCTAGGTCACCACGACGATACTATTTCTCAGGCAGGTCGGTCTGCATTGTATTTGGTTGCTTTCTTGCTTGCTAGTTTGTCCACCGATTCTCAACTTCAGCCCTTATTCGCACTTCCCCTCCTACTCCTCCTGCTTCTCCATCACTATCTACCATGTCCCGCAGATTTTCGTTGTTGCCTTTTCTCAAGACAAGCTTGTGAGAAATACTTGAAGAGTTACTCGGAGAGATCATCCTCCTCGTCCTCTTCCTCGTCTTCCTCCTCCTCCTCTTCGGAAGTGCTAAGCTTAAACGAACTGGCTGCTATCGGCCCGTCCATTCCATTTACGTCCCTCAAGGCTCTGGGCTTGATGAATGGCGTTGATTCTAAGCTGAAACCATTGGCTGCTCACCTTCTTTCAACGACTTCCAGTGCTGCAACGTCCATAGACCTCTCATCGTCATCAGGGGCAGGGGCGGGGGGCACCGAGAACAGAATCGCAAGTAATACCATCGATTCTGCTGTCGCGCAGATTCGAACTATGGCACAAATGATCACGACTGATGGACAAGACACGTCAGGGGGTGGGTGTAAAAGCCATGGCGGCAACTCAATGAAGACTCCAGAGATTTTGTCACACTGCATAACTCTCTGGACTTATGCGAAAGCCTTACACGAAGCTGAAGCTGCTTCTTCGACCGAGCATGATGGTGGTGAGGCAAGCAAACACATCCATGAAGATGCACTTTTTCATCGTTCGTTGCTGATCCTCCTCTTCTTTGCACTTTTCATCGTTCGTTGTGATCCCCCTCTTCTTTGTTTCTGTCGTTGCGTGGATATATACTCCTCACACCACCCTGCTGCCACTGTGCTATGTTTTCAGCTGTGCTTGATATGAAGAAGCGAACTGACGAGGTCATGGAGTGTTTCCATCAAATCCTTGTACACGAGGCAGCAGGTGATGTGCCGTTTTTCCGGAGCTAGAAGAAAGCCCTCTTCACGCTCTTTTACGCTATGAACAAAACATATGTGGTGGTGGTGCTGGTTGGTTCACGACGATGAAAGAGAGAGAGAGAGAGAGAGAGAGAGAGAGAGAGAGAGAGAGAGAAGTCCTCCTTTGACGTCCGTCCGTCCTTCCTTCCTAAGTGACTTGACGATATTTGCTTCCAGGGCTGTCACAAGGAAAACCGATGATCCTCCAGGCCTTCTGCTCCCGTGTCCACTACCTCCATCTCGTGGGCCCGACCTGTTCTCCCGCCGCTGTGTCGTCGCTTTTTGCTGCTCGGAGCCATCAGAGAACCCTGCCCAACCTCTACTTGGCAAGGTATGCGAACGCCCTCATCTCTAAGCTGAAAGGAACGTTCATGGCGACGAAGAAGGGCCGTGACAACAAGAAGAAGAAGAGTAGAGAGAAAGCACCGGAGGCACCGACCGAAGCTACCACCAAGAGAATTACCTCTACGATTTGCGCAATATTGCGGAGGATTCTGCTGGGAGAAAAGGGAGGCTACAGCCTCATAATTAGTGCTAACGCAGCGGTTTCTTCCAATCACGACGACGATGAAGATGGCGACGGCGGTGATGTATGGGAGCTCCTAGCTTTGGAGCTTGCGCTTGTCCTTAAGGGCCTCAAGAGCATTGAAGGCTCTGCAGTTGTTGTGAAGAGACTCTACGACGACTGTATGGTTGATGCGGAAGACGTCGAAATCCAAGGTCGCGCGACGACAGCACCACCACACTAGCAGCAACTTGAACAACAATGAAATTGGAAAATAGATAATATTCTGTAATATAATATCTGTGTATGCATTTATATATTTATGTATGTATATGTGTATATCTTCGATAGCTGTTTGTGGTTTCTTTGAATTTTTGAGAGGAGTATTAGAACTCAATAGACGCTACCGTTCCCTTGCATCGCACACATCGGCGAGACAATCATCGCAACGTAAGGCGTTTCACATATTACTTGCCCTAATATCAGGGGACGATTTCGGGCTGGAAATCAAGGCAGATTGTAGCTCCCTTGCGGCTGTGTCGAAATCTGTCCCAATTGCGATTCTCAAGGGCAGGAAAAACGAGATTAATAGCTCTGCGAAAGCCGAGGAAGAGTCCGAGAGTGATGACCAAGACGATAACAGAAAATCATTGGATGATACACAAGGAGACTATAAGCACTTTGATAGTCAAGAAAAAGATGGCGACGACCAGGCACAACTATTCTTTTTTGATGCCGTCGGTGACCGCAAGGGGAGTGGGAAGAGTGACGAAGGCGACGGCGACATCGAAGAGGAGGAGGAGGAGGAAGATGAGGAAGAGGAGGAGGAAGAGGAGGAAGAGGAGGAGGAAGATGGAAATGGTAATGACAGTGACGGTAGTAGTGACAATAGCAATGATGATAACGATGAAGATGACGATGAAGACGACGATGACAAAAAGGGCAGTGATAATGTGGGGGATAAGAAACCTGAGAAGAAAGCGGAGGCAGCTTCCTCAGCTCAAACAGTTCTCAAATGGCTACAACGTGAAAATCCAGACAATTCCAAACCGAAGGGTGCGAGCAATGACGACGACATGAAAATTGATGCCGCGAAGAACAACAAAAGAAATCGAAGATCGGCACGACAACACACACGACGCCTCCGAAGCAAGAAGTCTTGAACATCGGTGATATGAATGAGGAACTTGGGTCATAATCGAAACATGCAGCCGAGATCTAGACGTGCAACCCGTGATCGAGGTGTGGCTCGCATACTAAGATAAGCATTTGATCTCATTGTTTGCGTCCTCTCTTACAAAGTCATGATGGCTAACTTAGATGTATAGCTCCGTAATGGAATGCTACTGTTTGATTAGCGATGTATCCTGGTGAATGGCACATGATGTGAGATGCAGCTATTACGCTTTATCATTATGATTGGTCTTCAGCATATATTTCGGCGCAAATAACCTCGAAATACAAATGCATGCATATCTCTAGATAGCTACGATGCATGGAGTATATGTACACGTTCGTCTAGCAGCGTGTCAGCGTATACACGCGTTGCCGGATGTGTACAAGTGTGATGTGCTACACTCTAATTATACGGACGCATCCTCCTCTGGAATACGTACGTTGTATATTTTTTATCACATAACAAAGGACTATAATACATAGTGCGTAGCATGCTAGGTGTTCTTTCTATAAATTAAGCGAGCGTTCGCGCGCGACGTAACAACTTCAAGCTTCGAGCAAGCAAGATATTCGGGGGTATCCATTAATTTGCTTTGACTTAATAAACATGAAGATTTCAGGTATTATAGAGTATAAATTATAAAATTACAAAGCGTCGGTTATGACTAGGTAGGGGTCGTTGTTTCTGCGCCACGAGCATCTAGCATTCTCCATGATACCGATCTGGTTCAAAGCTTCGACTTGGGCCTCTTCGTTCTCTTCACTATAAATCTCCCCGTCCTGAGATCCCTCCCGGCGTTTGCATGTTCAATAATCTGTCCATGCATGGCCACGTACACCCCCGGCTATAGAAAAGAGGAGCACAACAAAACCATACCCAAATAGCATGTAATCCAAAAGACTATCAATGGTCTAATTGCGTGAAATTACTATTACCTTGCACATCGATAATCCTCCAACGGCGACGCCGACGTTGAAGGCTGCATCGCTATCCTTGAACTTCTCTGGTTTCATCGCGCCCGTGATGATGATGACCTTATTCTTCAGCACCTGTGTTATTAGATTGTTGCGCCGAGAAGTGCCCATTATGCTCGCAACCTCGGGGATCGAAATGGAATGGATGTGCGGCTCGCGTCTGAAAAATCACCTTTCGCCATTTCTGGGCGTTGCCAAGAAATTCTGCCGTCTGTATCATGGTATCGGTTCCATGGGTGATGATTATATGCTTCGCTTTTGTCTTCATACACTGCATCATTATCTTCGTTCGATCAGCGTTCGTGATCTCGGTAGAGTCCTACATACATGACGGGCAAACCAATCATTCATCCTAGAAGAAACGGAAAGGAGGGGTACCCTTCAGCAGCAGCAGGATGCAGCGGCCACCAGTGATGACGATGATGATGATGATGATGATTCTAGTCGCTATATCATGATATAAGATTGTCCGGCCGGGGACAAAAGCAGGAAAACGGCTGAGAACTTTTGTATAATGAACGACCTTACGACAGGCCGTGACCGTTCTGAAGCTCATATCCAAGTCAAGTCCCGAGAGAACACGTACGATAGCAGCATCAGCGATCTCAAATGCATAGCCTAGAAAAGTCGTATTTTACATACACTTAGATATTCTTGTCTTGGTTCCTTCACAAAATCTTAACCACACGATACCCTTTGTCTTTCTCGGATAGTCCTTGTCGATGGTGCCCCCGGTTTGTATAAGGAGCACGCGCAAGGTCTAAAGTTCCGATACGGCGTGCGGGTGAAGGTACAATATATGCTCGAGAACGAAGGGAAAACGACTTTCTCATCGCTCACCGCAGATGTACCTTCTTAGCTTGCGTTTTTTGGCCAGCGTGGCCGTGCATCTTTGCTTCATCGTGGTACGCCTCACGGCCCAAGACCCGCTTGTACTGAACAAGTTGATGCATGCATGCATGCAAGCAGGCAGCCATGCGTCAAATTGGAATGAGAAAGGTGTGGGTGAGGCCATCTCGCGATATACTACAGTAAAATGCGAATTTGAAGGTTTGCGGGAAGAAACCTCCTCCAAAGCCTCGCCCGTCAAGCCTTTGGCCCAAGACATGAGTACTACAGAAGGTGGGGTGGGAGGGAAGGGGGAAGAAGAGAAGCGGTCGAATGCCGACAAACTTCGATAAAAACATTGTACTTTTACCCCTGCGACAATGGAATTCAAGCGTGTCACAATTTTTTTTTGAGGTATTTCCATCGTAGTCTGTAGGGCGGTTAATGCTGAAAATTTGTGATTTCCTCCCATATAGTGAAAATCACAAGTTTTACGTTGTCGCAGGGTAAAATCCGCATTCGATTCCCCCATCGTCGCACCACCACAGCCTGTTGCCAGAACGTGTACCACCGCAGCGATGGGGGAGGCCAAGCAGAACATACCGAAGCCGGTTTCCAACGGTCAGAAAGACCAGGCGATTACTTTCAAGCCAGTGTCCGTCGTCGACGCGAAAGACATAACCATTCGAGAATTTTTCGGTCGAATCGCATCTCGCGACGCTCGCCTCTCCGCCTGCGAGGTCTCTGTGAAGAAGGCGTCGGAGGAGGCATGGCAAACACCTCAGGTATTGAAGAGTGGCTTTGGTGTGAGGACAGATTCGGGATGGTGGATCTAGGCTTAGCGGCACGATTACTTAGTTCACTAAGCTCTGCGCACGGTTTCTATTACATTAAGCGCTTTTTTCAACAACCTAATAATATCAGTTCGACGAGTACGTCATGGTCCTTGAAGGCAAAGTTGAGCTCCGTTACTCGGACGGCTCTTCCACGACTGTGGAGGCTGGCTCAGGAGCCTTCCTCCCGGCAGGCATGCGCGTCAAGTGGAGATGGCCAGGTCCCTGCAAGTATATCCCGATATGCCTCCCGGCGTTCTCCACTGACAATTGTGGCAGGGAGGATGAGGAAGGCAACAACCACGCCAAGACGGGCGAGGCGATGATGAAGCTGACAGCAATGCACGAGTCTGCAAAACACCCGTGGTTGTATCATGTTGCCAAGAAATCGCTCTGGGAGGCAGCGAAGCAGTCAAAGAGTGGGATCTACTACCCGCCCACATTTGTACAGGATGGCAAGTTCACGCATGCCACGGCGGACCCAACGAAGCTCATCGACGTACTCAACCACTTTTACAAAGATGTTAAGGATGAATATGTGTGCCTGAGGACCGATCGAGTACATCTTGAGAGAGGCGGAGTCAAGGTGACGGTTGTGCTTGTTAGAGAGGCTTTGCGAGAGGCTTAGCGCGACGTAGCTGAGACTTTGCCAACTCCCATTTGTCGTTCCTCTCTATGGAAAAAGTGCATTACTTACAATCATAGTGATTCTCTTCCCCTATTTAAGATATTTATTCTTGTTCGATCATTTGTGTTCAGGTTATCTTCGAGAAGACAGCTCCCGTCGGTGACATCAGTGCGATCGACATGGGTGACCAGCTCTTTCCTCATCTCCTTGGCGGGATTCCAGCCCAAGGCGTCGTTTTAGAGGAAATGCCAGTAATGAGAGCAAAGGATGGGACTTTTCTAGAGATTAAAGGTTTGCTCGGTGAAGGAGTAGCTAGTCGCAGCAGAGGTTTCCTGTTCCCTGGTTGCAAGGTCCTGACATTTGGTCTAGGGATGGTTGTTGGTGCTCTTACTGCTGTAGTAGGAATGCACGCGATGTGCTCACGAAAAAAATGCAAGCAGTAAAACGCGACGTGTTTCTGCGTTCGAGTATCACACATAACATGACTACTCCAGCTAGCCAGGCAAGAACATCATGTCACGATTCACGCGTGCATGTGTGCTCAAAAGGTGTTCTTGCACTACAATTGAACAATAAATTCTATATTTGATCATCATTTGCGAAGCGATCTGCCTGTGGATAGTTGTGTGCGATGTTAAAGCTGCATGTACGTATCTATGCAAATATATGGCGCTATTATTGGTGCAAATAGGTACGCGGGCAGGCATTGACACTGTCATTTTTTAAACGTTGTCAAGCCATATGCGTGCACGATGAAACGTACCATAACATTATCATCAGGAAAGAAAAATTGAGTTTTTTCGGGAAAGTTATCGTACGTACGTCGCTCGTCATTAGTATATGCATCGACAGCGGCTTGCATGACGGACACACTAGGCGGCAAGCATGGAATTTAGTGTGGGCAGGCTTGACTTAGCATCAACATAGGGTGAGGAGACATAGCATGCTTCCAACGGAAAATATACTCCATAGCATGTTACACAAACTTGGAGTGTTGACGACCGGTAGTAAATCAGCTCGATTATAATTAGTAGATTGCAAAAAACTTAAATTAAATAACGCTCTTTATATTTTACATCCTAAAGTTCATGAGATGAACGGAATCAGTTCTCACGAAGCTCAATTACCAAAGACAATATCCCTGAAAGATTTGGATGGGGTAAACGACCAAGATATAGCTCTCATAACATTAGTGTCAAGGATACTCATATAGAACAAAAATTCTACATAATAGCAAGATCGTAAAGCAGCATTTCTGTACTCGTCGCGAGACTAAAATTTGTGAATCTAGCGGGAAAATAATCAAACATACTGGTTCAGATTGCAAAATAGTTAAAAGGCCGAATGCTATTCTACAGCAGTCATCTCCTTGTTTTCAGTCACTTACGAACGCTTAAGAATGTCGCTATGTGTATACTCCAGCAACGATGAAAAGGGATAAATATCTCGTACGTGGTTTGTATGTACGATACAGCAGAAAATTGATCATAGCCGCATCGCTTCTATTGTATTAGTAAACTGTGCGATTTCCCGTTTGTGTCTCTTGAGAACAGCATCGATGACATCCACAACGTTTCTATGGATCTCCGACGCCCCCATCGTGTCGTCCCCCTCCTGCCAGACACCGGTTTTGACAAGCATTCCAGACCAACCATGAGCACGCTCGTTTTTGCTTTCAGCAACAAGCTTCTGCATGCGAACAGCACCGGTGATGTCCGAGCGTGGGTTATCTCCCACCATGTAGAAATGGGAGATCGAGCAGCCGTCCTGCCCTTTACCCTCTGCCTGGGTCAACGCTGCAGTGCGTGCGTGGATGAACTGTGCGGGTTCTGGTTTTCCAAATTGGATGAAGTCGTTCAACCGATCATCTATCTCCTCTCTATTGAGGCCCATAGCTTGCATTCGGGCCTTATAGCATGCCTCCAGTGAGAGTCGGAACGCCCCCTGTCCAAAACGTGCGTGGGCGTACTGGGTTTTCCAGAGCAGGTCGGGGTTCGAGAAGACAATAGGGATGCGATGCGATGGCTCAAACTCCTGTTCTCCGGGCCGGCTAGACAGTAAGACATCGGTTACGATCTGTAGCGCCTCGAAGAAGTCTGCAGTGAGGAAAGGGATCACGGGTGGTAGAGGAGTGAGACTCAAGGGGGGAGTGAGAATCAAAGTCAGCGCGATTTTACAACCATTTTTTCGGAGTGTTTGTTTGGAAATAAGTAACCTTGAGGGTCTGTGAAGACCAAAACAGCGCGAAAATTTTCGTTCCACCGTTCTTTTATTCCCGTGGTGATCACCTTCCCGTCCTTCTCACAACCACCTTTCTTAAAGGGATTCATGGTGGGATGCCGCCTTGCATATTCAGACAGCGCCATGGCTCTTGTGAAGCCGTACTTCCTTGCTGTATGGATGGCACGTGGGCAGCCGACAATGAGAACGGGCTCATTCTTCAAGTGCGTAAGATGGGTTCGGAAGGGTGTGTAGCTTAGGATCATCTGGTTTTCTCTCACATATTCCGCAGGACCTCGCCTCTCGGAGTCGAACTGCGAAAGCTTTTCATTCATTACTTCTGCGTACTGCTTCTCCGTGCGACCACCACCGCCATTTGTCATGAAAACATAGGGAATGTGGGCTCTTTGAAGTTTACGGATTGCTTTGGCTCCGAATTCAGCATACTTCCCACCGTTTTTGAACACCCCGTCGATATCGAAGACAAAGGCTGGCAGTGAAAGCTTTCCCCTACCAAGCTTTCGCTGCGGGATAGAACTAAGACATGCTTCTAGAATGCTTTCCTTGATTTCATTGATACTGTCTCTATTGGTCCCGTTGTCCGCAATCTTTTGGTCGCTGCATGAACCTTGGGACATGGGGTATACTTGCTTTCTGGAATTATCGTAGCCAGTAAAGCGAGGGGCTCGTCTCAAAAGAATTTCGTTATCTTCTGACATAGTGCTGGACTCGTCCAAGTTCTCGCCAAAAAAAACCATGTTCCCACCTGTGTCATGCAATGATTATTCAGAGTTGTTCGCAAGAAAGTAGCAAATAGACACCGAAGATACAGAAGATTTCTTCCTCTCAGCTGATACGACATCCTGACTAACGTATGAAAACTAAATTCTCGAACGAAGTTACTTTCGTCAGTTTTGAGCGATGAGCAGGAGGAAGAGTTGGAGAGGGAAGGGACAGGGGGAGAACAGGTACGGGGCAGCATTTCTCTTGTGTGAATTGTGTGCCTCTTCCTCCCTGTTTGAGGGTGCTTTTCCCCGAATTTCAGTCAGGGTTCACCCAGCCTCTCGAGAAAAAATGCAATTTTTGACCCTGCGATAATATTTTGATTACGTCGCTACTGAAAACCGCATGCCACTTTCGATGTTTTGAAATCTTGCACTGGCAAAAGGAAATGCTGAATCATGAAGAAGCCGTCCGAGCGTACGATTTCTCGTTGCGAGCGAACGATTTCTTGTTGCTGGGAAGTTGTGCAAAGATCAAACGCGTCCTGCGACAAAAGAGTTTGCGTAAAATTTCGAAATTCCCCATCCCTTTTGCCTGTTGTCCAGCGAAAGCGATCATTCTTGCCGTTCGGGCCTTTAATTTTATTTTTTCCAACGAGATCGAGGCAAGGTGGGAACATATGACTAGATCTTGATCAAAACAAAAGAGAAGTAAAATAATAAAATAACATGACATTTAGTCCTGACGACACAACATCGTGCGCTGTTCGACTTATCTCTTGTGAGTCTCCAGAAACCCAATAGATCTAGCAGTTACCGGTATCATCGGGGAATTCCACTTGTCGTTTGAGTCGTAACAGAATTTGAACAATCGTATTCAAAGCAATTTGAACTGTTCAAATTCAGTGCTACCTCTCCGCGGCTATCATTGTTCCGGGCCGTGATGCTTCTCATCTCAGCATGTCTGATGTTGGGTTTAAGCCATGCACGCATCCTTAAGGAACACACAGGCAGCAATGCTACAACCTCATTGAATATTGGGGAGAATCTCGGCGAAACAAATGGCATTGGCGCGTTGTCTCCGATAGCTAGTGCCACCCAAAAAGACAAAGTTGGCGATGAATAACCAGCTGTCATTTACCTACGTGACCCTGATTTTGCTCGCTATTTGGAGGCGATGCCCGAATTCGAAAATTCAAATGTACCTGGAATGCCATTCGTCAAAGCTTCTAACAAAAAGGATTTCATCGATGGAAAACCAGTCTACTACCAAGGACTCAAGAGATATGGTGAGAAATCAGGAGTAATGACGACTCATATCCAACCAGGAAAGCTCTTCGAAGAAGGAACAGATCCCAAGAAAGCGAATGTGGACAGTGTCAACCCCAAGATTCTCTTTTTTAGTGATGCAGACCAGAAATGGTATCTTGGAACTCGCATCGATTTAATATATTCTATAGATGTGCTGCGGGCTTACTATGGTAATGACTTAAAGTTAAATAATAACATAACTTGGGTGGAGAAGGGATTTAAAGTTAAGGAGGTGTTTGATTCTTCTACATCTGCATTTGAAGAAGGGGATATTGTTATTGGCATACGATCGCAGAGGGGCCGAAACGCTCGAACGCCAATTAACAACCTGATCAAGGGAACTGATACAAAAGTTGAACGCGCTGCAGATCATGACATTCATTATCGCCATGTCGATGTCCGTTGGGCCATAGAGTTTGACAAGAAAGAGCACGAAGACTTCCATTATTCTGAGCAGGTGGATAAGACTGAAGAAGAGATGGCGGAGGATCTAGAGGCATTACCCTACTATTTTCGTAAGGCAGGATCTAGATTTATTCTGGCAACACGTCTGAGAAACCGTCTGAAAGCTAGTTCAAAAGGCAAAGGCCCATGGAAACTCGCGTATGCCGGTGCTGATTTGAGCTTCGGGTCGCCCAAACCGCATTTCGGACTCGAGCGCTGTGCAGAAGGGCCTGGTTTTGATCTGGTAATCAATTCAAGGAACTGGGAGAGGATTGAAGACCATGTGTTTCATGACAAGTTCACGAAAATCAATCGATTAGATGTCATGAAGAAATCCTGGAAGGCTGAATCCTTAGAGATGCCAAGGATATCAGCCTACACAAATGCGGATTGGAGCATAGGGAGCTCTGCCAAAAATGCAGCACTTGCGGTTACCTCCAAAAAATTCGCATCGAACGAGGAGAAGACAGCAGCCACACAAAAAGCTTTCAAGGAAAGTGCTAAAGCCTTTGCTACATATTTGAATAAGAGCGCAAAGAAGATCAAGAAGACGGACGGTTCGTAAGGTAAAAGATCCTCGTTTCTTGCGCCACAATGCACACCCTAGCAAGCCTTTACTTAGCAGTAAATATTTGTCAAGCACGCAATGAGCGAAGATCAGACTTAAAGAGTAGCAGTGAGGACATTTATGGGTAATGGCCAACAAACACCCGAGGATACGATGCGATGCCGTGGTCTTCCATCATGCATCATGAATATTTTGAGGATGGGAGAGAGATGCTTATCACACGCGATAAATGCAACTCATGCATGCTAAGCTGAAGCATATGTACATTCTGCATGTGCAGCTGCTATGTGTAGCATCATGCATTTGCGCATGCGTGCTAGCGCGCGTATGTGTACCGCATGTGCATGCATTGAAATGTAAAAGTCTTTATGAAAGATTATATTTCAAAATATTTTTTGCACTGCGCAGCTTGATAATTATAGAATGGATCTTTATTTAGCTCATACTGTCGTCGCCAGCTGAAGGTTTAAATTGTAAAGCATATCCATCGATGCAATACCTGTCATGGAATATAGAATAAGTAAGATACTGAGTCCAGCCTTGTGGGCGATAAGCTAACACAGTGCATGGATGAATGTAGAACCTCTAAACCTGCACGAATTATAAGTAAATAGATAGCAATATCTACTCCCTAGATTAAGCTCAGTGCTACTGGCTCTTTATGCATTGTGTTGTATATGTCGCAAATACCGCAGCCCTGTCGGAGTGTTCCAAAGGATGCCGTCGTTAAATCTATCGCCCAAATGACCTTCACATGTCCTGCATACTAGCTCCTCCCCTGCTAGCCCCACAAGGGCTGCTAAACCCCCTCCTTTCACCTGAGATAACGCATAAAATTCCTCTCCTATCGGCAACACAAAAAAAGGTATACACGGCCGCTGCTTCTCAATCGATAATGTACCTCAACTCCTGGAAGACCGTCGTAGAACGAGGGCCATCCCTATGATGTACAACTTGGTGTGAGAGGCATACGCGAGGGGAGAGGCTTACTAAGACAAACAACATTAAAAACTCTTGTGTTTCCTCTTATAGTTTCATGCTACTGGTCTTAGGACCGTTCCGCTGTTGAACTTCTTCGAACTTTCAAATAACGGTGTGCCGCATCCTGCAGCGAGAATTTGAGTTGCAAAGACGGGAAGGACCGCCGATCAGGGAAGTATTGCAGTCAAACGAATTTTCAATGCAGAAATTAGTACCTGAGCAATGGTACGTCCCCTTGCGCTTCTCATTGTACCTTTTTGAACCAGAGGGGTGAGAACGGGGGAATCGTGAAGAAGAGGAAGAGCAGCTGAAATACGATACTAAGCATTTAATACAGGGGGCTACTGAAAGGTCGTTCGGTTCCCCTGTCTCGAAGGATGAAATACTGCTCTGGAGTGAGTCTCTTCTTCCACTCTTCGTCGCTCACTTTTCTGAATTATGCAGAATTAAGCCACGTTCAATGGAGAGCATACAGAGTAACGACGGCGTCTTGACGTTGCCTTTAATCCAGGGTAGGATTTATAATGGTCAATAACTGGTCCTACAACGGACCTATTGCGCACCGCCATCGTCGCATTCGTATGTTATCCTTTCGCTCTCGGTTGCTTACCTCCAATCGATTTGATTCTCATCCGCACGCGCCGTTCCACGATGCAAGCGGCCCAACAAAACTGTAGGCGTCAGTAACGAAGCTATAGACGCTTCACGACGTCCAACACTACAGAAAGAGAAGAATTTCAGCACCATGAAGCTGTCCTTGCTCTGAGCCACTCGTTACGTTTCGACAAGCAACGAGCTCCCATGAATCCATTGGATGATGGTTCCTTCACATCAATCTCCTTATCTAGCATTCGTAAGTACCTCCTAAGGTCGAGTAGCCTCCTCGTGTTGGCGACGCGGCGGCCCGACGGGGCGGCCGCAACAGAGAGTGTGGACGCCCCTGCAAAAAGCGCTGCCACGAGCAGGTACGAGGACATCGGCTGCTTCCGGGTATGTGATGAGAAATCTCTGGAGGATCTCGAAATAATCGATACAATCTCGAGAGAATATCGGCAAAATAATCCCCGAAAACATCGGGAACTCCCCCTCATTTTCCCTACAAACAAGCAATCTCCCGATAAAATGGCGGATGGCCAGGCAGCTGGTGACGTCGACGATTCGTCTCTGCCTGGTCTTTCTCGTGGCTGCTTCCCTGGTGGCTCATACGAAACGAGCACGAGACCTTAAAATGGCCAGCGAGCACAAAATTTCCCAGCACACGCGCATAGAAAGCATTGAAAGGTGGCATCTGACGACGTACTTCCCACCCCCTATCCCATATCATCAAGGAGGACAGAAGAGAGAGCCCTCACATCACCCTACTACCAAGAGTTTAAAATGGTACTTTTTTATGTCTGGTTCGCGTTTCAGATTGGAGGACTTGAAGAGCACGCCTGCTCGCATCGTGAAGCTGCCGAAGACTCTATGGTACTGCTTCATAAAACAACAGCGCGTTGTTTCGTGGAAGTCATCTTCATCACCAACCATGTAGGAGACAGGACTCCGAGCGCTATAATCGTAAATATGGATTGTGTGGGCGCATAAAATCGAGATACAGCCCATACGTCCCACAAGGACTTGTGTCTGCCAGCAATAGTAGGGGCTCCCGCAAGAATATCTCCTCTTCGCAGTGTCCTCATTGCTTCAAAACTTTCAGGTATATTGTATCATCTCATCCTTCTAACTGTCCTGCCCCTGCTGTGCACAAAGCATAAGGATAGAGACTGATATGTAATGCCCGCTCTGGTAGCATAGAGACCGGTCTCAATTTCTTGTTTGTTTTTAATGTGATTATGCTAGTCAACCATCGAGCGTCAATCGGCACATAAAGACGCACACAGGGGAGCGCCCTTATACGTGTGAAACATGTACTATCACCACTTGCATAGAGTAGGATACTATACAAGCTTTTGTGTGTGTGTGTGTGTGTGTGTGTGTGTGAAATGATTTCTCCCACATATTATGTGTGTGTGTGTGTGTGTGTGTGTGTGTGTGTGTTGAACTTAGGCAACCAAACATTCCAGCAAAGTGCACACCTACGTTGGCATTCCCATGTCCACACGGTAAAAGAAATATTGCAGGGGTAGAGGGTAGGGGCAAGAGGCAGGGATAGCGACGACTACACGATAAACAAACATTTATCATCGGTGTCCCATTTCAATTTGCAGGGCGAGAAGCCTTACATGTGCTCAAAATGTCGAAGGCGGTTTATTTACCCGCATGCCGCCCGGAAACACCTTGAAACTCATTTCCAGGTAGCTGCTATTCGGCGCAAAGAAGAATATGCTGATGTGAGTGTGTGTGTGTGTGTGTGTGTGTGTGGTGTACACAATAAACAAAAGATGTAATTTGTATGTATGTAAAGATTTGATACAGCATCATCATCATCATCATTATCACCATCATCACCATCATCACCAGAATACGACGCAGTTTAAGTGCTCTGAATGCTGGAGGGTCTTCGCCTCGAAGGTGGGTGATGGTATAGAGGAGACGCAATAACGACAGCAATACATATTTAGGGGTGAGAGAAAGGTTATTTTTGTGGTTGGGGGGGGGAGGGTGGGGCGACTACGTTCACCATACTCAATGGTGTTATCTTAGCTTTCATAATACCTATTTTTTATTATTTCAGTGGGTCTTAGATACGCACGTGCGGAGCAATCATGCAAACATAGTAAGGCATCATAGTAAACAATATTGATTGGCGAAAATGATGATGACGACTGAGAAACCGATGATGGAATGATGGTGGTGTTGATGGTGGTGATGATATTATATATATATATATATATATATATATATATATATGGTTATACTACAACGCATGTTACGAGCTGTAAGCAACGATATTAAAGTCAAAATCACATTAAACAACTCCCCAGCCTTTATCATTACCGCACACAGTGACTGCTTTACTTTACGCACCATTCGCATGCCAACAACATATTGTGGTAGTGGTCTCCATTTGATTCACCCGTTAAATATACACATCATGTGCGGCTTCTTCGGGGACAACGAATCATCGATGCTCTTACCTCCTTGACAACAGTCAAACAACATGGAGTGTACGCTGTGCGGAGACACGAACTTCACTAGATGGACTGACTTCTTCAAGTACGTCTGTGCACATTGCGAAGAGGCGAGAGAAGCGCTGATGTTCTCCTGACCGACGACGCACTCTTTCTTTGTTTAACTCTCGACTTTTTCCATCTCTCCTCTGTTTCTGCAATAAACAACAACAACCACAACAACAGGCATGCTGATCGGTGTGCCCGCCGCAACGATTCGACCATGCGAGAGACCAAGAACATCTGCCCTATATGCAGGAAGTCTTTTAGGGTATGTTTGCTCGCTTGCTTGCTTGGGAAGGGGGGGGGGGGGGGGGGGGGCTGCTGAGAGTTTGGTGTGGATAAGTTGGGCTGCTCCAGTTTGTGCGTGTGTTTGTGTGTATGCGTGTGTGTGTGTGCGTGCGTGTATGTACAGTTTATGTATATATATATATATATATATTTATTTATTTATATCCGCTAGCCCTGTGTTGGTTGCACGGTGCATGATTTGGAATCATTGGCATAATTGTCGCCATCATCTTTGCTAACACACTGTGTGTTGTCTCTCTTTTGGTCTGCTTCTTCGCATGCCTCCATGCCTCTTCTTCTCCTTCTTCTTCTTCCTAACCCTAACCCTAACCCCCTCCCCCAATCCCCACCACCCAGGATGCATTCGGGCTGGAGCAGCATAGGGCAGTCCACTCGTTCCGAAGACCGTTCAAGTGTACGAAGTGCAACAAAGCATTCAAACAGGTGGTGGTGGTGGTGGTGGTGGTAGATTGAACACTAGGTTTTCTATCAAGATGTAGGTCGGTGGTTCGCGTGAGAGAGATCGAGGGCAGAATCGGCGGCCCTTCTTCGTCTTTCTTGATCCTCTTTCTCTGTTCTTTGCAGACACATAGCTTAATTCGTGCGAACACCAATTTTCCATCGTCTATGTGTGTGATAAACGAGTACCACGTGCTGCTGCTGCTGCTGCTACTGCTACTACTACTCCCAGCTGGGCCATTTGACACACCACATGCACGTTCATGCATCGGAGGGAAAGTTCAGATGCCCCCAGTGCAATAAGAAGCTGTCATCGAGACAGGTAGCTCGACGACCTTATGTGTGTGTGTGTGTGTGTGTGTGTGTGAGGGAGGAGGTGGGAGGGGGTTCCGTTTTGTAGGTGATGAATCAAAACGTGTCTACACACACAAACACATACATATATAAATATATATATATATATATATATATATATGATAGTATCATTTGACGTGCGTGTGTGTATGTGTGTGTGTGTGTGTGTGTGTGTGTGTGTGAATCTGTCAGAACTTCGATTCGCATTTTGCGGTGCACTTGGACAAGAAATCCTTCTGCTGTCCGGTAGTGAAATACTGTGTAGTCCATTTCTTCCTCTGTATCTCTTCCTCCTCCCCCCTCCTCCTCTTTCTCTTCTCATGTTACGCTGTGGTGGTGAGATTGTCTACGGTCATCATGATAATATCGATGGTTTGATGATGACGACGACGATGATGATGACGATGATAGGTGTGCAAAGAGTGGTTCCGAGCACAGTCCAATGTAAGGATGATTCGATGATGCATTGAATGATGATGGGAAAATAAAATTAGATCGCTCTATGTACGAACAGTGCTTGAAATGATTACTTCCCTGTCTTTGTCCCACAACTTCGCTGCATGTCCGCTAGTATCTTCCCGAAGTCACTAAATTCATCATTCGTGCACCATCTTTGTTCTCACTCACTCACTACTAGCAGAGTAACCACCTATCTTCGTTGTCGCCATTGCCAACGCATTGATGCCATCGCCTCATTTTTTTAGCTGTATAACCATCTGAAAAGCCACCGCCTCTCGGGTGAAACGGTCCGGCCAACGATAGAACGACGACGATCGCAACACATCAGAAGATACATATCAAAATCATATTGGTTTTTAGGCAATAATGTCCTTTGAGACAAGTACAGTAACTGTTGGACTTTCAAATTCAAAACATGATCAAAACATAATTTTGGAACTTTTTGATGCCCTGATATATCAGCTGGTAGCTTACCGACGTAAAGCCCTTCTCCCCGCTGATCCGCCACAGTAACGTGTGAAAATCCATGTCACACACACACACACACACACACACACACACACACTGCACAGAATGTTATTTTGCATGGTACCAACATTACAAATACATAAATGTGCATGATGGCTTTCACGCATACATACACACGACACATGGTGATTTAATCGAATGGATCTGTGGGTATTTCAACCAGGGCATTAACGTTACACAACAATGTCACGGCTTCTCCCATCCACGAGACTGCAGTGTTGACACTTATTGATCACAGTTGATCCCATCCCAATGGTACAAGAACCTGTTCATCTTCACTCACACGATGCATGAACAAACCATGCACGCGAGTGTGTGTGTTCTAGCTCCTTCCTTGGATGCTTTTTTATCCGAGAGAATATTGTCATCAACTCATCATCCCAAGCAGCTCACGCACCTCCTTCATGCAGGTCCAGCAAGTGAGTCCAACCTTCGGCATGAATTCTCCGACCGTCTCTCATAGCACACCCAGTAATCTAACATACTCGTAGATCCTTGATTCAGGAAAGGATCTAAATGATTCAGAGAGAAGCCCCACGATACGCTCGAATGCGTAATGTACATTACACGCGCGTACCTTGTACAATCACAAGTAGTGACAATGATGAATGCTTGAAACATTCTTATGTTCCATGTTAGCATGCATATAGAGGCTATGCTGCGTCATGTATTTCTAGGACCCAATGGCAAGTACAGCAGTGATGGCCACATGTCTGTCTAGCCAGACAACATAAGTGTGCAGCTTTGCCACTTTGTGCAGCGAGGCGCCATATAACATGATATTCATGTCTGAGTAAGCAAAGCTAGCATACATACAGCCGCCAGCCAATGTAGTCAATAAATAATGTGGAAAGGAAGATGGGCTCAGATGCATCCCTATTTAGATGCGCTACATATATACGACATGTTCGCAGTCTGATCGAGCAGCATCACGCATGTGCTTCACACTTGTGCTAGTGTGGCAGACAGAGAATGGGATGCAATGAAGAATTAGAATTTTGATTTCTCATATATCGTCGCCGGTAGCAGTCGGCTAGCTAGTGTAGTTGGAGAACAAAGTAAAAGTCTCGCAGGAATTTTGTGTTTTCTGAAAATGTGATTAAAATGTAACTCTGGTTGCATGTCGAGGTTCCAGCCCAGCCGTTATTGTTAGGTATGTACACATCGCAGCAACCCACCACTACTGCAGCGTAGTTCGAAGAATATAGAGCCCATATCGCACTCCGCTTTTGAGCACAGAGACTCCGTGTGCAATGTCCTTCGGATGAATGGTGTAGGAGCCAGCACTGCGTTTTGGGACGTGGATACCCCCAGTGTTAAGAAAGACAAGCCTCCCCCCCTCATACTCGGTGTCGTCATTCAATGGTATTTGGATGGTTTCTTCGGATACGTCGGTGTGGAAGCCAATGTGCTGTCCGTGAGCAGCACAACGCCTCAGTTTGATCTTGTGCCATTTTTCAGACGGAAATGCTTGAGCGATCCGCTGGAGGACTGCATCAGCCCTGTCACCACTACATTGATGATCGCCCTCCTTTTCGTTCTTCTCGGCATCATGAATCAAGCGTTTCAATTCGTCCAAAGTCACATCAATCTTGAGATCGTCGTTGTCGCCGTACTCGTAGCTTTTCGACCGCCTGGAAGTCTTGCCAGTCTTCAACGCAGATGCTTGTTCATCGAGGAATCTCCGCAACTTTGCGCACACTCGCTCGCTCAGGAGCAACCGATGTTCGGTTGCTACGAATGTAGCTTGTGGTGCCGCATTGGTAGCCTTGATGATGTTCATGCAGTAGTCACGGTCGTACTTGAAGCCCTCTCTCTTTTCATCCTCGTGATCGAGAAAAAGGTCGGCGTCGGTGAGGAGATCCCGACCTAGTGGCTGATAGCTATAAGTTCCAAATACGCCGATGTTGCGCAATTTCAAAATTATATGCAGAAGTGATTCCTTCTGAATACCGTAACTTGCAAGGGTACGTCCAGCCTCAAGCTCCTTACCAGCAAAAACGAGACGCTGCTGATCAGGAGGAATTCCTTCCGCGTCCTGGATCTTTGACATCAGGCACTCGACGGTATCCGATAACTCGACGTCCACAGTGGTCTTCTTACCAGTGAGAGATTTGACGAAAATCTGCACGGATCCACCACTCTTCCTGATCACCTTTGCATCGATCTTGGCCCAGAAGGTGAAACTAAATTGTTTACCCTCGGCCGTGGCGAGGTAGAATTCAGCCTTATAGTTCCCCGGCTTTTCCGGCACCTATGCATTATTCACGCTCACATTTGGCGTTATCATGAATAATCCATCGATGCATAGGCTCAACTCCCTTTTCATCTTCACCGCACCCTCAATTCACGTAAACTGCTCATGGAAACAACCACTGAATAACCCACCTTTATATCCAGTGTGATGTCGATCGAACTTCCAGGGGGTGGGACTCCAACAAGATGATGCTTCTTAATTTCCGCACCGAAGCCGCCGCTCTTTTCATTGCTAGGGGCGGCGAGGATGTGCGTTCCTGCAGGCCAACTGGTCTTCCCGCTCTGTTGTACGACTTATCGTTATCCAGGCATCATGTGGAGAAGTAAAGAAAAACCATGTTGTTCCTTGTGTGGTATATTGTGTAAGAGAGATACGAATAGAGAGTAGTCTGACGTTCTTTAGCCTCCAGGTCTTGGTAATGGTCGACCCAACTCCGACCTCAAAGCCATCAGGAATAGTCACGTCCGCCACGAACGCGACCTTTGGATCACTGCTCTGTCCGCTGCTCATGATTTTGGATCGAGGAGAAGATGAAGTCGATCGATTACCTCGTGTTGTCAGTGTTGCGATATGGAATTTTTTGGTTTAGAAAAATTAGCATATTTACACCTGGGAATTCTGCCGCAAAGTTGCGCTCTTCTTCCCCGCCCCCCCCCACCCGCAAAGAATGGTCATCCGTGACATCGCCAAGTGCATCCTTGGGTGAGCCTCCATAACGAACTATGGAATCCCCGATACATAAACACGCAGCACCAAATCTTTCTCATCATGCACAGGAATGACCTTCCCGAGTAGTACCTGAGACCACTACTACATTGTGATGACTTGAAAAAATGTGCAGGTTCAGGATGTTCCACTGGGGCCCTATGGTGACGATAGGTCTCATTACATTCATCTTTTACGTGACTTTCGATAATGTCATCGTCGAGCGCCGCGGTCGAAGCCCAGGCCATATTGAGACCGCCTGGTAACGTACTTTCTCCTCCTCCTATCCCGTCAACAATAGATAGAATCGTAAATTTACGGTTCTGTGTTTAGAGGGAGGGAATATGGGGGGGGGGGGGGGGGGGATGTGTATTTTATCATGAAGGAGTTGTAGAAGCGGAGAATGCAGAGGCATCCAGGCAATTCGATAGGCACCCTGTGACGACTGTGTTATCAGGTACATCTTCTCAGTGATTATGCTGACCTACAGCTACCTCAAAGCTTTATTCAAAGGCCCCGGTCACGCCCCGAAGGTGAGAACAGTATGATCATAAGCATTCAATAATGCCGATATGATGGATTGATGATAGTAGTGGTGGTGATGATCATGATAATCTTGAACAACGTAAGCGATTACAATGCTGTCAGTGAATATAGAGTCGACTCTCTCCTCACAGTTGCAATCGTTGTTCCCTTATTTCCTTTTCATCGAACGGAAAAGGAATGGAAGCCAGAAGATGAAAAATGCCAGGCTTACCTTCAGTATTGTAAGCGTTGTAAAGGGTGAGTGACTGAGAGAGAGAGAGAGAGCGGGGGAGGGGGGGGATGGAGGGGATGTTACGAGTATCATCAAAAGAAATAATCTTCCATTTAATTATAATCCTTGAAGATATCTATCACGTACACAATCGTATTGCATACGTATACTGAACCTGGCATGTGCACCACGACTATACTGTTGCCAAACACGATCAACTTGTTAATCGACGGCACGACACATAGGTTTAAGCCTCCAAGAGCCCATCACTGCAGCGTGTGCAACAAGTGCGTATTGAAGATGGACCATCATTGCCCGTGGGTCAACAATTGCGTGGGTAGTATATTTCACGTCGCATTCACTGTTGTTATCGCAAACATCGATCCTATGTACATCACCATGGCAAACACATCGAAGCACCAAAAAAATCAATTCAGAAAGAAAAAGAGTTTATGTAATTATTCTCCAACATTCAGAGAGGTTAATAAGATGAAAATATTTCAGTTTGCCTCTTTCTATTGCTCGCTAGCTTATGTGCACGTGAACGCATCGAACTGTTCCATTGCTCGGATTTCTCCGATGTTGCTTGTGTTGATTTTTCGTAAGGTCATCGAAACCACAAGGATTTCTTCCTCTTCATCACCTACGTGCTCATCGCATGTTCGCATAGCTGTATACTTCTCGCTCCCTACACCGTCCGGTACTACTGCGAACGAGGAAGCCTAAATGCGAAATTAAGCCAATAAACCTCTCACCACTTTGTGTTTCTGATAGCGGGGCATGGATCGTATTTCCCAAAATAAATCGCTATCCCGCTAGTGTCGTTCTTCGCATATACAAGATGCTCATGGCTATGGTAGGGACAAAGCGTTTGGGGCGGGGGGATGAGGAAGGGGCAGATAGCCAACTAGACACGTCGCACACTTTCGTCATTTTGATATCCGATCGTATGCTGTGAAGAGATCTCGTATTAATTTGTGAATCCTCATCGAATTTTGAAGGTATTAGCTGCGAGCTTGGTAGTGAGCATCGGTTGCCTATGGTTTCAGCAATCACAGAGCCTGATTGGAAATATCACTGGTAGTCCTGCCTTTTGTGCCTAAGGAGCTGCTGTGTGATGACAGTCGTGTACCATAAATAATTATTGCGCGCACACCATGCACCCGCACATGCACATGCATATGTACACTATAGGAATATTATATCATAAAGTGTGCGGTCTCTCTCTCTCTCTCTCTCTCTCTCTCTCTCTCTCTCTGTCTGTGTGTGTGTGTGTGTGTGTGTGTACGGTAACTTCAAAGGAAAATGTTGTAAAAATTCTTCTCAGGCATAGAGCAGTGGATCAAACGGAAGGCGGAATCACGACATCGGGAGGAGCCATTCGTCTACCCCTACGACCTTGGGTGAGGAGATGAAGACATGAAGAAGAGGAGGAGGAGGAGGAGGGGAATAGGGGACAGGATTACACCACAGCCGGCAACCTGGCGCACGCACACGCGCATATGTAGGAAAAGAGAGAGAGAGGGAGAGGGGAAGAGAGATACGTGAAGTTGGAACGGGACATGACATGCACTCACGCCTGGGTCATCCAACTTTAGTTGCCTCGGAAATATTAAGTTCGTTCTCGGATCAAACCCACTCTTATGGATGCTGCCAGTGCGATTTCTCACCGTGGATAAGCAGGAGGATGACGGGATTAGGTCGATGCTGCTGCTGCTGCTGCTGCTGCTGCTACTGCTGCCGCTGCTACAAAAGCAACACATGTTCGGGAGCAGCAAACCTGGGGGGGGGGGAAACAAGAGAAAGATGATGAGTTAATATGCTTTGACATCATTCTTGCTGGACCATTTATACATATAGATATCCTGTGAGGGAAGGCTGCGGAGAGTATGATCTAACAATAGAACAATTGACACAGAAAAAACTCAAGAAGGTGATGGTTATTTAAGAGAGATTAGAGGAGATGGGAGACTGTTTCCCATATTTCCGTATCTCTTAATTCTTTTCGACTCTTTATCGCCGTCGCCGATATTTTCTTGATTTTACTACCCTCCATTTTGTTTGACAGCGCTATATTTTTTATGCTTATTTCGGGGTGATTATTACACTATTGCAATCACGGCTCAACCACCTAGGATCGTAGCTTTCGGGCGCTCGTCTCCTCGGCCTTTAATTCGTCGCTGATGACGTCTACCCATTGTACTCCTGTAATGTGCTGGCGATATGGTAAGCCGCTAGGTTTTTCTGCTTCACTTCCAAAATATGACAAATATATGAAAAAAAACAACAATATACTTGCACACACACAAATAAACACAACTTTTTTTTTTTCCAACTCAACGAAAGGCTACTCGACTGTGTACAACTTCCCCGACTGCGACGAACGCCGCCTTTCTGTCGTAAAGGGTGATTGCCTGCTCATTACGCGGGTTAGGCGCTACTGGGTCTACGCGCGAAAGCTTCCGCGGTCAGAAGCCGAGGAATCGGATTTCATACCGGAAAGAGACCTCAACGTTAACAATGTGTCTGGAACCAAAGAATGGATGGAACGGGGCTGGGTACCGGTCGGGTGCCTTCGGAAAGGCTGGCAACAGGCCCTGCGAGAGTGTGATGAGAGACAGTTGCAGCAAAAGGACGACGACGGCGCAAAGGCTGCCAAAAAAGATGCAAGCAAAAAGAAGGTCAAGGAATCCGCTGCTACAATTGCTGGCAACAAGAATGATCACAAAACATCATGAGGGCTAGAGGGGGTGAACACCAGAGTTTGACGCATCGCCTTGATCATGTTAGAGCTAGGCGTGAAGTGAAGCTGTCTAGCCGTTTGGTGCACATGAGCCCTCACACTTTCAATTATAACTATTGTAAAGCACACAAACGTAAAGCGCTACGCTCCCTGCTATGTATTATTGCATGCTCGCGCTATCTGGCTGCTGGCTATCTAGCTATGCGTTATTGATCATATTTTCCTCGATGTTCTGTACTTGGTTTATGGCATGAAACATGTGTAGGTACATGCACATGCATACAAGATATACAGATGTATATCGACATGTGGAAAAATAGCACATGCAGTGGACAACATTCGCGCTACATTGTTCATGCTGTAAATGTCTAGATTTGGAGAGATGGGCCCATAAAGCTTGCAAGCAACTTTCATCAATGATAACAACATAATAATTCCTATTATCTCAATGCTATACCTGCATGTTTTCACTTGTTTTTTTCACCAATTGCGTAAATGATAGACGATACTGTTACATTCAAATCGCATTCTAAAGTATAACACACTTTTTGCTCTGTTTCTCTCCTTGAACAAGATTTTTGGTTTTATTCTCTTCATTCCCACCTTTGCCAATGTTATTTGGATCCACTTCCTCTACTTTTACACCTGATTTTCGGAAGAAAATATAGCACTTGCTGTACAAATTGTTGGAAAGAAAGAATAGAAACCACCTTTCCAGAATGCTACGTAGTCTTTGATCTTGGTGGCGGCTGGCTTGGGGTTTTTATAAACAAATGCACAGTTGAGATTTACTTTTCCGTCAACCTGGTTATTAAAATATTGTGAAACAATGTTCCTAATGACAAAGATTGATTGACTGATTCAAAGACAGCAACACGCATGCATTGACCGACGTTCAGGTTGTAGTAGTTGCATTTTCCTTTCCATCCACACACCTATCCAAATTCATTTTTTATTAGTTGATGTGCAGAGGTTTCCTATCAATTGTAAGTACCGAAGTATGGTCGCTGTCCCTAAAGTAATCTTTCTTTAGAGCTTCCGGGGGAAAATAGATGTTGCCCTACGAAAACGAAGGACAAGGCAAGGAAGTAAAAACTGATTTGCTACAAGAAAACAGAGGGATAAACCACCTCAATAGTCTCAAATGTTTTGGTCTCTGCAACAATGACCCCGTTCCATGATGCTTGCGCCATGCTGCTGAATGGGCGAAGGAAGGTGTGCGATCGATCGATTTGAGTTTTGAAGAGTGATTGTCTTTGGTTTCCTGACATTATTATTATTATTATTATTATTATTACTATTATAATTTTAACCCATAAACATAGGGGATTTTCTTGACAAGATCCCACGAAATTTTAGTTTCCCTGAATTTCATGAAGGGAATGCATTTTTTGATGACGATGAGCAAAGATCCGCTCACGGGTAAGACATGCTCGTTCATTGTCTGTAAACTTTGCTTGTCGCATGTCGCACACCACGAATGCCATTGTTTCCAGTCTAAAAGGAGGTAACCGCTGCATTCGAAGCGAAAGGCGTTCTCGCTGATTCTAATCGGAATCAACACAATCCCTCATGGAGGCGACTGCGCAAACAAACCGGGACTCCACGCTCGTCAAAGCAACGGCAGGCCTTACGGCTCTATATGCGATCTACAAGGGATTGGTGAGAGCGTCAAATGTCAAGGGACAGTGTAACGCGAAAGGCGATCCAAAGGGGGGGAAGACTCCTACGGAGATAGCTTTGGGTCTTTTCGAAAAACACTTCGGAGGAAAAGGTGAGAACAAACTGGCGCAAGTCATAGCAGCCAAGGCTCCAGGTCGAGTCAACCTTATTGGTGAGCACGTAGACTACAATATGGGTTTCGTAATGCCCATTGCCATCAATAAGTACACCGCCGTCGTGGGTGCGCGGTGCGCAGACGATGATAAGTTTACCCTAGTGAACGGAAGAGCGGACGGGACGGTTGTCAAGTTAGATTGGAACCGGAGTGATTTCTTTGAGAATAGTAGGCCAGTTAAATGGCATAACTACGTTCGCGGGGTTGCTGCATTGTTCGAGAGCGACAGGAAAGTGAAAGTGCCGGGTTTTCGCGCTGTGGTGGTTGGCAATGTGCCGCTGGGAGGCGGATTATCGAGCTCCGCTGCGCTGGAAGTCGCAACGGCCACCTTTCTCGAGAATCTCTGCAAGGCGAGTATGAATCCTGTAGAGAAAGCGCAGCTCTGCCAAAAGGTAGAGCACACATGGTGCGGGGTGCCGTGCGGGATCATGGATCAGTACGCCTCGGTGTTCGGAGAGGAGCAGACTGCAATGCTCATTGACTGTAAGTCGCTTAGCTATGAGGCAGTTCCAATCCGTGACGGCTCAATAGCTTTTCTTATTGTAAATTCCAACGTTAAACACGCCCTTGTTGATGGGGCATATAAGAAACGTAAAGCCTCTTGCGACTCTGTGGCAGCGAAGCTTCAGCTGTCCTCCCTCCGGGAGCTAACTCCGGCACAGCTTGAGGTCGAATGGAAGGGAAGATCTGAGGCAAAGGAAGCGCTTACCGAACTTGAGTACAGAAGAGCGAAACACGTTGTCAATGAGATTGATAGGACGAGTCGTGCGGCAGCTCTTCTTAAGACGAACAAGTACGAAGCAATGGGCCAACTGATGAACCAGAGCCACGCAAGTCTCCGTGATCTGTACGAGGTTTCATGTCCCGAGTTGGATGTTCTTGTCAAGACTGCGCAGGGAACAGACGGGGTATATGGCGCAAGGATGACTGGAGCTGGCTTCGGAGGTAGCATCGTTGTACTCCTGAAGACATCTGCCGTAGAGACAGTGAAAATCGAAATCCAGCGGAAATACAAAGAATTCTTCAGTTCTGCTGGGAAAGAGGCTATTGAACCTACTTTTCTTCTCTCCCCTGCTTCCGAAGGCGCATCTGCAGTTCTCCACAAACTGAAATGATGAAATTGGATGTAACAGGTAACGACGACGACCATCATGCAAACAATTAAAAATTCTCGAAAAATTGAGTAACTGTTACACATGCTATGCTTAATGTATTTTGGACGATTATATTGCTTAGTTGTGCATGCACATTATTTTTTGCTAGCGTTCCATCGCATCGTAGTGTTTCAATGCCAACTGGAATGCATGTTAGCGCCATAGACGGTGACTTTAGCGTTTCGTTAGTTGCTGAGCATTTCTCTGTGAAATTTTGCTGTACATGCCATTTGCCGACTCCCCGCACGACGTAAGACGGATGTAGTAATCAACTAAATCTTTCCAATGGCCATCCTTATGTAGCTGTACGTGCAATGCAGCGGCTACGATACAGCGCTAATGTTGAATCTGTTGGTCTCCGCCGCACGACGTGACGCATACGTATAATAGACACAGTAATAGCATATATATAGTAAATATATGATATTACATGTCTATAATGAGCTATACGTATAATAGACACAGTAATAGCACATATATAGTATATATATAATATTACATGTCTATAATACGTGGACGTACACTACGATGCTACGCGCAACATGCGATGCTGACAATAGACACACAAATCTAATTTGATTGATTACAATAATAGACATAGTAATAGCATATATAGTATATATATGATATTACGTGTCTATAATTACATCCGTAATGTAGCAACGTCTTAAATTACATGTACGCATTCTACAGCAGCTACATTAGGATGACCATTGAAAAGATTTAATCACCTCATCCATACGTCTCATGCACGTACGTATGTCCATAGTGCGCATGCGTGCTAAAGTATATTGGCATGCTATTGCATGTAGCTAGCTACTCCCCGCATGCCCCACAATACACACACATGCCTTGGTTGTGCATGCATGTGCATAGATGGGCCGTGAGTGAATTTATATACCATGCTGGGGCGCTACGCGCTGCTAGCTAGACATACACACGTTGCTTTGCAGATCATATAGAACGACTTAAGCTATGCTAGAACATCTAGGTACATTCACATTTCTGGTAAACATGCATGCTACGCGCTATTATTTATCCTATGGTCAGACGTTGGTTTTCCCTTTGCAGCGCAATGATTCTCGTAGATCTTAGAAAAGATGAACTCCCACCATTTTCCGAGTATATTCTCTAATATTACTTTGCTGCATCTGGGAGGCAATTAAGAGCCCTTTACGATAAATTCATGCTTGGAGTTACAATTCCTGAAAAATAAAGAAATACAAAGTACTACATTAGTAAACACCTAGGCCCGTTTTTTGCTCCAGGAACATCTTAGAGGTTTCTTCCATTACCAGTTCTTAGGCCAGCTTTAATCTGATTCTTGGCATTCGCGGGAATTGCTCTCCGGGTATCATTTGAGAAATCCGTGGGAATATGACCAGAATACCCCATTTTATTGTGCTTATAACCCCCAGCTTGTAGCGTAAGATTACGATCGTTCATGGCATTCCTCACGTTGCCTACTACCTTTCCTGCAATATGGGAGGGGAGGAATCATTAGTGGGACCAATACTGATTTGTGCGAAAACGATGTACGTTTTAAGAGCTGCGACTGAGAAGTATGCCCAGAATATCCTGGAATGCGTCCTTCTTCAGCTTTCGCCGTACCAAATCTGCATGTGTGAATCATTATGCATGAAGAAACGCAGTACCCCTTATGTGAACAGCGTTTTGCGTAAGCTACGCCACTCAAGTGCGAGTATAGATTTCGTCAATGTTTGTACTTCTATTTTAAATACGCTAAACTCAATTCAGATACTTACAAAATATCTCCAGTAGAAGGTTTTAACGTTCCTCTGTGTGTTGTGTAATCAGCAGCCATGGAGGATTTCATGTCGCTCGCCTGCAGAATCCTATTGTTCGAGATTCCGATGAAGCTTTCTTGTGTCAAAACTTGGGTTTTCTTGACGCCATACTTTCCTTGTATTGTGCTATGGGAATTCGATTTCCATCCCACCACCGGGATTGGCTCATACTTCTCCTTGAGTCTAAGAGAGTAGAGAAGAAGAATAGTAGTAGAAACCATCGTAGCGGAATGATTAGGTAGAACAAGATTTTTGTCGTGATGTTTCTGTCTATATCCAGAGAACAGTTGCAACGGTGTTATTGATAACTAAACCCCTTAACCTGTTATTATTCGTCGGAGCGTGGTACATCCCTGGCTTTACCCGTGATGCCCCCTTATACTCCGATTTGAAACTGGTGCGACCCAACACATCTTCGTCGGTTTTCGAAGTGTCTGCGTACCTGTTGGAGATACCAAAACAACAAACAATAGAAGGAAGGAAGGTATAAGAGAGAAGACGTGGCATCATTATACTATCGAAAGTCCGTACGCATGTGCAGTGTCGGTTTATTACTTATTCTGCAGCCTGTGCGGATCTCCTTTCACGTGGTGCTTCACAAAATTTGGAGTGAAACCCTAGGAATTTAATTTCAGATTATCAGATGATGGGATCCCACTTTCTCTGCTAATGAGGATTTTCAGTTCTATGCTCTTTATGTTGCAATTTGTTTCCATTATCCAAGGCAGTGGTCAAGGGCGCCAGGCGAATTTCGAGTTTCGCTCGCTTTACTCTCTTTAACTGTCATCAGATAGTTTCTACCGTATATCCAGGCAAGGGGGCTTCCTGCCTATGATCCATTCTTCACGAATGCTAGCAAAAGTTCGTCTCGCAAACTAAGATTATTCACGGCTCAAGTTAGTTCATGAAGTTCCCAACGGATCGAACAATTGCTGGAGAGAAACTATGCACGAAAATCAGTTGAAGCTTAACGGTTGAGATGAACTCGCAGAAGTTATTGCAGCAATTGTTACGTGCAAGAAGAGGACATCCTGATCCACCTATTCTATCGTTTTCTCTCCTATCCCTTCATCGCTAACCTGTCGAGGGGGCGAGTTGAATCCTCCTTCGGTTGGAGTGTCGTCGTTTCTCAGCGTTACCTTAGACGCAATACCAAACGCAAGTCGTTTCTGTTGAAGATTCACCTTTCTCTCCTCAGATCTTGATAAGCGCCCTTACATAATTTGGAAATTTTCTACTAGGATATATTGAAGATACTTAGGGCAAACACGATGAAAGCCGCTCCTCCTCCGTCGGATGATTCTCAAGCGAAAGTTTGGGAGGAATATCTCGTCAAACCCGGTGTAAATTTTGAACTTTCCTCGTCCAGTTAAAACCTAAAATTTCAAGTGTCCGAACACAAAACGCTGAGGGGCTTATCTTTTCGATGCGTCATGGCTTTTGCCTTATTATAGGAACAAAACATACTACATTCTACATGATTACACAAATCCTTTGCGAGACCTTAATCTTAGCAGATCCTTTTGTTCGGCGAACGACAAAGCGACACGAAGGCAGAGGCAATCTCTACAAAGCCTGTTGCAGGGCTGCTGGCTGCCTTCAATCGTCGTCCCTCCCCCCTTTTATCTTCCTCCCTTTGAATATGACCGTATGTACAACTAAATAGTACATGAGAGAGCGGCTCAGACGACGTTTGCAGCGTGAGAAGGCCCGAGAAGAAGGTATTATCGGAAACTCGCGAAAAGAAGCAACTTGATCCAATGGCATCCTTTTCGACCCACGTGTGACTAAGAAATGTATTCTTCCATATTTTGGTCCTCATATCAGCCAAGCGAGCAGCTGCTGATCTGCAAAACCCCGCCCAGAAGCGATGGCAGGAGACGTTCCTCACAGCGAAGCAGCTTCCTTTGGATGTCTTCACGTCGACAAGGGCGGGGGAGGATTCTCCAGAGGAGAAGAAGGTTCTTTCTTTTTATTTTCGTCGATACGAGGCCCCTCCCTCTGAACAAATGCCTTGTTTATGCCCAATCAGATTGTAGACGATGCTTTCAAATGGCTAGGATCTTTACCCATCACAAAAGTAGGACCATGATACAACGTTCAAAACTGCATATAGTCAAAAAGCAAGAGGAGAGCCAAAAAGAGGAGGAATTCATAGGATTATGTGAACAAAAAAGCCTGATGTTTGTGGTATTGTGGTGACACAGCAACGGGCGATCCTGACGATTTCTGACGAGGAATTTGTGGCCGCGACGCTGGACATGCGCGCCAGGCAAATTCAAACGGGAAGCGAAGGAATCTACGCGTTTCTCTACAAGAGCGACACATTCGCTGTAGATGGTAATACATAAAACCCATCTTGCACCTGCTGTTCCGTGACAAATAACCACTGTTGGAAATCTATCTTCTCAGATATGACAAACGTATTCAATATAATAATCCCCTACTCGCCTTGCCGTTTCACCCCTCGTCCTTACTCTTGTGCAGACCTCCGTTCTCTCTTCGTCTACATGCCTTGGGAGGCAGTGACGGGATTTAGCAAGAGATACCCGCGGTCTTTCTCTTTAAAGGCAGCTATCTCGTTTCTCAAAAAGAAAGGTCGCATCGCACCACGGGTGCAACCAGGGTCCAAGCTGAAATTGCCCACGACTACAATCGGGAGAAGCGAGCCCTCGTCAGCCCCGGAGAAGCGTAAAATCCACATTCTCCTTCGAGCACTATCAGATACCGTACGTATACTCCTCTTGTTGTTATTGCTGCAGCACTCTCTGCTTGGTCATTCTCCATTCAAAACCTTTCGAAACATAATGGTGTGCTTCATTCTCCTCCTCTAGGACACAAGATGTTTTCGAAAAAGCAAATTTCGAAATGATTTTTGGTCATAAGCGTTGAATTGCCCCTCCCCCACAACCATTAGTGGAAGAGAGCCGACGTTCGCCAATCCGGTTTCCTGCCCACAGAAAGCACTCCCAAGGAGACATGGTAGTAACGCCCCCGTACGTATTTGAATGGAAGGAATAGAGAGTGGAAGAAGAGGGGGGTGGGGCAGGTTTGAATTGTGTTTCTACTAGAGTGTCGGTTAAGTGTCTCTCAAGTATCCCTTTATCATCATCAAAGGCATAGATTGTTCTTCATACCACCGGAGATTCCCAAATATGGCAGCAGCAGCAGCAGCAGTAGCAGTAGCAGAAGCGATAATAACATCAGCGACAAAGGTAGTAGAAGCCACACAAATGCTACAATCAACGACAGCGACGAGCACTACTCCTCGTCATCGTCATCCGCGCCCCCTCGCCAACCGATCATGGCTGCTCACCAAAAAGACAGAAAAGGAGGCGGAGGAGCTCGCGAGATGAAGAAGAAAAAGATATTGGAACAGAAGCAAACGGCAGCTGACCTCAGCACTCTAAGAAGGCTGAGCGCGGGAGTAACATTTTGGAGCTACGCGCGTTGGTTCATTGCTAAATATGGGGAGGGTTGTAGCTTCAATCTATCCCTTAGTCATGACGGAAGGGGTGGTAGCAGTGGGAACGAAATGAGGAGGAGGAGGAGAAGAGCGAGGGATGGTGATAATGGACGGTTTGATATTGTGGACGGGAATGATGATTACGACGACGATGATGATAGCGGTAGCAAGCAGAATGATGGTCATGATGATGATGCCAGATTAGCGTTGTCACGTCCTTCATGGTACGGAAATCAACTCGGTCATCAGCTGCTGGGCGCTATTCGCATGAGTACTGCTCTCATATCACCTCCATCATCATCTTCATCATCATCATCATCAACAATAACAACAACAACATCTCGGATGCAGCATCAGCAGCAGAAACAATTGAAATGGTCTTTGACTGTCGATCTGAATGGCTCCAACCACCCCTCCGTGATCAAGAATACTCGGCGGCTCGCCGAGGTCATTGATGGCGCGCTTCGAGAGAGGATTAAGGCCAACATTGCAGCAGCGACAGCACCTCACCACGGGCAGAAACAGCAGCAGCAGCAGCAGCAACAGAGTTTCTTGCAAGTCTTCTCGCTGCCAGCGTTCGTAGCCTCGAGGCTTCGCGAGCAGATTAAAAAGGTAAAGTGTATGTGTGTACGTTTGGGAGAGAGAGAGAGAGAGAGAGAGAGAGAGAGATTGATGCAATTGCTCATTGGTACTACCTTACGGCACACATAGGCCTTTCTTGAGGAAACGAAACGCACGAAAGCCAGCAGCTGTGATAGAAAGACTACCGGGGGGGAGGGATCGGGGGGGAGGAAGGAAACCGGGGGGGGGGCGACGACCAAACTTAGAAGCGACGGTTCCCCCCCCGCACAATCTTCTCTAGTGGGGAAACATCTTTCGAAAAAATGGAAGCAGATCCCACTCGACGTGCAGGAACGATGTCTCAGGACTGCGGTGATGATGACAGGCCTCAACGAGAACGCTACCAACCCTCTACATGGTGCTGGCAGTGCTAGCAATCCGCCTTCCCTATCCTCCACCTCCACCTCCACCTCCACCTCCACCTCCCCCTCCTCGCCCCCACCTGCCAGGCTCGCCGCTAATGATCGCAGATATGATCAAGGCGTGGGTAACAACCGTAGCGCTGCGGTGAAGCTGCATTCGTCAGCATCGTTCTGCTGCAACCCAACGAACGCTTGTCCAGAGGCGCTGAGGCTCATCGTGGAGGGGAGCTTCCGTACCATTGACTTAGATCAAGCGGCGGATTCACAGCTGTTCTCGGCCTGCAAGCACCTAGCTACCACTCTCCTTCGCACAAAGATAAGAGGGGGAGGAGGAGGGATGATGAGTAGAAATAAAAGGGCCATCTCTCCAGCGGCAAATGTAGAAGCAGCGAAGGAGAATGCGGTGCGGCACATTACCAAGCCAACGATAACGGATACACGCCCTTCTTCCGCATCCCCCCCCCACTCACTCACATCCAACACGGACGGCGATAATGATAACTCGAGAAAGCTTAATGAAGAAATCAAAGCTGCCAGTAATGGCAAGGAGGGGAAACACCTCACTCCCCCAACCGTCAACTCCGCTAAAAAAGGGAATAAACGACGCGGGCGATCGAACAGCAGTAGTAGTACCAGCAGTAGCCGCTCAAGCCAACATCGTCCCCAACACCATCATGCAAAGAGCCATAGCAACACCGAGATGACGACGACGACGATACCGACGACCGTACCCGCAGCGTCACCCCCCCAAGGCATGTTGGCCAATAGCACCAGCAGTAGCATTGGAATCGTCACTACTACTACTACTACTACCGCTACTGCTGCTACCATTACTGCTCCCACTACTACCACAACTCCTATTATCACTTCTACTTCCTCCTCCTCCTCCTCCTCTTCTTCTTCTTCTTCTTCTTCCGCAGTGGCAGCCAAGGAAGCCATTCGTGCTCGGGCGAGGGCTCACCAGATAACGCTGGAACGCATTGCGCACGAGCGGAAGCGAAGGCAGAGCCACGAGGCGGCACGAACGGCAATAGATACCGTCCTGCAGCGACTCGGCACTCGCGTACGACAGATCGAGAGGACCAAACGTTTCGCGGCGCAGCAGGGTAGAAATGCCGTCGGCGCGCTGCTGACGAATATGTGGGCTGAGATACATCGACTCGAGCGGAAGAGGCAGCATCGAAAGCGCAAGGTGGTTCGCAGGTGCGTGAAGAAAATCATCAACACTGTGTTCCACATCATTGAGATGAAGGAAGAAAAGGCGCAGCAGCAGCAGCAGCAGCATAAGGAAGGAGGAGGGCAGCAGGGGCTACGACAGCGAGATGGCAAACAGCAGCCGATTCAGCAGCAACGTAGTATTACCACCCCTCCTATGACGGCTACAATTGCAATTACGCCTGCGGCTACAAGGACAGTAATTAATGATGCGAAGAAAGTGAATAACAAACGGACGTTGCAGCAGCAGCAGCAGCAGCAGCAGCATCGTGGGTATGGCGAAGGTAATGGTGAGGATTGTGGTAGAAACTCAGCTGTTGGCAGAAGCGGCATGAAATCAACAACAACAACAGCAGCAGTAGGAGTAGTGGCAGCACCAAGCCACCACCACCAGCAGCAGCACCGTCCAGAACCCCATTATCGTCGTCATCATCATCATCACCACCAGCATCACCTCAGGGAGGAGGAAACAGGAATGATGATAGCTCCCGCCAGCAGTAGTGGCTTTCCCAACCACCAATCATCACCATCATCTTCATCACCATCATCATCCCCCTCTGCTGCTGCAGCTACGGCGGCGGCAGCAACAGCGGTAATAATGATGCAGCAAAACGCAGCTTTCGTAGCGACCCAAACCGTCTCTTCGAGGGCAGAGGCACACGATGACCATCATCATCACCACCACCACCAGCAGCAGCAGCATCATCACAGCCATCGTCGTCTGCATCATCACCCGCAAGAACAACACCACCACCAGCAGCACCAGCAGCAGCAGCATTCTCCAACTTCTACCACCTTAGCCCGCCCGCGCGCGCGGAGCTTCGGCAACAACAGCATCATCAGCAACCAGAATAACACAACCACATCTGGTGCAGAGGACACCGCCTCAGACGTGCTCTCCTACTTCTCCCTTTCTGGGAGCGAGGACGATGCGAAGCTGCTGTCTTTGCACTCACCAAGCACGTCACAAAACACTCCGAGGTCGTCGTTTTCTGCAAGGAGCGGGTCCCACCCCGCAGCCACCACCGCAGCCGTAGTAGCGGCAGGAGCAGGAGCAGCAGGGCGCCCCCGGCTCTCTCATGCTGAAATCTCAAAGCAGTTTGGATGGGGAGCGTGGGGCCGTGTAATGTCGCATGCGGAGGTGGCGAAACGATTCGGCAGCGGAGCGAGAGTTGCTACTCCTCCTCCTTCTGCTGCTGCTGCCTCTACCACAACTACGGGCTCTGCTCCTCCTGCCGGAAGAATAGGAGGGGGGGGGACTGGAGGAGGAGGAGGTGTCATCGAAAATATTAGTAGCATCGTCAGCGGAGACAGTGCTGGAGTTGCAAAACACACAGATGCTCCTTCTTCTACTACTGCTACTTCTTTGAACCAGAGCAAGGTCACTAACAGCCAGAAGTAGTAGCAGTGACAACTAGTATTAGTGGTAGTACTAGTGGCAGAGGCATGCGCAACATACATTCATAGACACATCATTTTGGAATGAATCGTCATCAAATTCTACGTAAAAGGGCCTGTGGTATGCATTGAGCATAACTCTGCCTCTGTCCCTATATTCTATGTTCCCTCTCCCCCTTATTATTGCTCTCCTCCTATTTGTGACGTCTTTCTTGGGATAGACTATGAAGCCAACCCCCCCCCAAACTCAAGAAGTCTTCAATGAATTTGTATGCTATAATCACTATTATTATTCTTTGTACTCTTCTTGACCACCTTCTCTCTTTCGCTCTCTCTCTCTCTCTCTCTCTCTCTCTCTCTCGCTCCCCGCCTCTCTCCCTCCTTCCATCCCCCCCCCCCTCCAGACAGCAGTTCATGTTCCGTTCGCAATTCAAGAAGACCAGGAGGTCGCTAATGCCAGGCTGGCGCACCTGCAGCAAGATGATGTCAAATCCTCCTCTACTCTAGCTGCTCAGCAGCAACAGAAGGCACATCCTCCCCCCCCTCCTCCTCCTCCTCCTCCACCGCCGTACTCTTCATCGCAGTTCCCATTGACGCACGCTCTTGTCTCTCAACGCTACGGGCGAAACTCAGATACGTATCATTCGATCAAGTATGAGGCCTCACTCGATTCAGCCGCTCTGGGTGGAAATCTTCCTCCTGCGTTCATGCTATACCATCAACAGCAGCACCACCACTATCAGCAGCCACCGCAACCGCCACCGGCCCCTCCGAGGCGATCGTCGTCTTATCGCCGTTTATTCCAGTACTACCAGCGTCAGCGCGAAGGGGGCCCTGTAGCATCTTCTTCTCCTGCTCTTTCGGGGGGGGGGGCGTCCCAGCATGAGCAGCAGCATCGCCATCAGCAGCATCAGGAGCAGCAGCAGCAGCATCACCAACAACAATACCACCATCACCATCAACACCGCCACCACCTATCTTCTTCTTCTCTTGATAGACGAGGAGGGGGAGGGGGAGGAGGAAGTATGTACTACTCGAACAGCACCGGCCAGCAGAGGCAGCAGCAGCAACAGCCTCACCCCCACCACCACGGCCAGCATGCTAAATACCATCCTCGCCACCATCATCACCACCAGCAGCGCCACCAGCAGCTGCAGCCGCAGCAGCAGCAAGAACGCCATCACCGCAGCAACACCGCTGCAGTGTTCGATAACGCCGCGTCGTACTATGCCCCTGGGCCCTCAGGTCACCTTCTTATCGCCACGAGGCTCGAGCGAAGCATGCAAGCGATGATGCAGGCTTACTGCGAAGTCGTGGGGAGCCATTGGCGGGGGGCGCCGCAACTCGTGCGAGCAATCACGTCGGATATAGCGCAGATGCAGCGGTTCCTGACGCTCCTCACGCAGGACCGTTACCCCCGACAGATGACTGCCGTCGCAGCCATCCGGAAGATTGTCGCTGAGGTGTGGACGGGGGCAAGGGCGGAGGTCTATGGCTCCTTCGCAACAGATCTCTGCATCCCATCCTCGGACATCGACCTCGTGGTCTGCGACTATGCAGTCAAATCGCACAGCGGCGGCGACAACTCTGGCAGCAGCAGCAACGGCAGCAGCAGCAGCAGCAGCAGCAGCAGGCCGCAATGGAGTGTGTACACGCGATTAGCCGAGGCGCTTCGGCCGCAGCCGTGGATCTACTCGGTCAAGAGCATCCCCGCAACCGCGATGCCGATTCTCAAAGTCATCGCGCAGATCGATGGCAGCCACATCCCGGTCGACATCACCTTCGGTTCCCCATCGCACCGCGGCCTCTCCACGAGGGCGTTCGTGCGAGGCCTCTGCTCGGAGTACACGGAGCTGGCGCCGCTGACGTTGATATTGAAGCAATTCCTTGTGACAAAAGGCCTCGACGACCCCTACCGTGGGGGCCTATCATCCTATGGGCTGGTACTCATGATCGTGTGTGTGCTGCAGCGTGACCGCCTGCTGCAGAAGTACATCGCAGCCCTTCGCACGAACTCTGGCTTCGACACGTTTGCGTCGACGCTTCATCCGGCGATGCGTCAGCTGCTCTCCGGCGAGATATTCGGCCCGACCAACAACCTCGGCCGGCTACTCATCCTCTTCCTAGACACGTTCGCGTTCAGGTTCAACCCGCAGCTGCACGCTGTGGCGGTGCCGATTACCAGCGGCGCGTCGCCCGACTTTGAATTTGGAGGGGCGAGTCATCGCAGCGCCTTTCCTGACCACCCTCTTGTGCTCGTGGATCCCCTCGACACCTCCAACAACATCGGGCGCACCTGCTTCGCTATTGCCACCCTGCAGCGTGCGTTCCGCCAGGCTCTGAGCAGCATCAAGCGCCAGGTGGGAATGGCGGAGCAGGGGGTCGAAGGAGGGGGGGCGGTCTCCCTTGTCGACACCATCTTCAAGTCCATGCCACATGAGACTGTGGTTGAGTATGCGAGGCAGTTCTTTGGGAGCAGTAGCAGCAGCAGCAGCAGCAGCAGCAGCAGCAGCGTTTCTGTCCAGGCCAAGGCATCATCGTCTACGTTGACGGGAAGGAGAGTGGACGAGAAAAGCAGGGGCTCCAGCCTAGGGTCATCAGCAGCGGTGGCAGCAAATAAAGGTAGCAGCAACAGCAGCAACAGCAACAGCAATGAGATTTTCTGGGTTCAGTACCAGCAGATCGTGAATCGTATCATCTCGAACCGAATATCGCAGCTCCAGAACGAGATTGATGAGATGAAACGCATGCAGACAAGACTCACTGCGAGGGCTGAGACTAATCTCGGCGCCGACACGATAGCTACAGCTGCTGCCGCGGCAGCAGCCGTATCCTTGACCCACCGAGATGATAGTCAAGGTGGTGATGTGAAGAAGCCGCCCAGCAACTATTCATCTCTTGGCGACCAAAAACTGCGGATACGACATCGTCATCTCCAACATGCTTCCCCCACCACAGCGAGCCACACCGTATCTGAGCCTACCGCATCTGATGCTCCAACGGAGGGGGCACGTGGTGATCTCACCAGGATCACATCAACATCAACATCGACAGCAGCAGCAGCAGCAGGAGGAGGAGGAGAAAGCGGTGGTCGCCATTACAGCAAGACCGAAGCAGCTGTGGCATCAGGTGAAATGGTGACGCCTTCGTCTCATAGTGGTGGATCCTCTTCCTCCTCCTACGACAGCAAGAGAACTCATCTACCTCCTCCTCGATCTACCCCTCACAGCGGGGGGCCAGCTCTTCCTCGCCATGGCAATCTCTCCACCGCAGGAGGCCTGTCCTCATCCTCATTACATTCCGCGCAGCGTGCAGCAGACACAAATGCTGCTGAAAGGACGACGAAAAGAGGGCCGGCAAACGCCTCTCCTCACCACAATCCCCCCCCCCATCATCATCATCATCATCGTCATCATCATCACCATCATCGTGCGGGCAGCAACTCAGGAGTAGCGCTCGCGAAGACGATGGCGTCTCCAATAACGACTACGACGACGACCACTACTACGACTGGTCTTGGCCACAGAGTTTCCTCGTCCGCACCGAATCCTTCGCATCTGCTGGAAATGAGAACGAAGATGGCGGAGGAAAGCAGCAGGCCTCATACAAAAACGGACAAGATTCCGTCGTCACCCAGTGCTCCCATTCAACAGACCACCGGACCCCTGCCGTCAGATGGGAATCATCATCACCATCGTCGTCAGGATCTCAAGGAAGGGGGGGGGGACATTGCGGCTGCTGCTGACGGCGGCAATCGTTCTTTTGTTCCAACCGCAACTGGGGAGCTCTGCGAGCTTAGGTTCTCCCATCAATGGATTCCGGCCGTAGTGACGTGCGTAAACCCCTTGTTCTGCGAGGTTCGCTTCCGTTTCAGCGGTTACCTGCAGCACAAGAAAATCCACGCCCACAAACAGTCGAGACTGTTACGAAAGCTGCAGCAGGAGGGTGATGGAGGAGGCGGGAGAGGTGGAGCTGGAAGTAAGTACGGCGACCTCGTCGGATTTAAATTCCCCTTGCCCTGAGATACGACAACCCAGCAGTAATTCACTGTTACATTATGTGAGAGAGTGATGGGTATTAAAGTCACGGAATCGAAGTATTGGGGGCAACGATGCCGAATGACAGCCATCTAGTCATCTCTCACCGTCACATCAACAAAGTAGGTTGGCAGCGTACAAATTATCATGTCGGCTGCCATACCCCACACCGCAATGTTTATACTCTACATGTATACCTAGTGACTGTCTGTCGTCATATTGTCCCTGTCTAAATGTAACGTGAGTACATTAGTGTTAATTGACAAACTAGATGTACCTGATGTTGAAGTTGTGAGGCCAAAGCGCACATACACATACTGACGTCGATCGTGCGCACAGCGCAAGCATACGTCTAGACGTGCTAGCGTGCATCGGTGCAGATTGCGCACAGTTGGATGGAGTTTTTCTCTCTCGCGCGCCATTCAACAAATGTTTAGTCCTTTTGTACGTAAGTGGGACTGCATATCTAGATATGTGTTAAGTGTACACGCAGCACGTGCATCGTGGCAGGAACATAACTAGACAAACACAACTAGAGAATTGTGCATTCATTAAGGCGCTACCTAGATATACACACAAGCCCTCATGAATGTTATGCACATAGCTATAGATAGCGTCATCTCCTGGAATGTCCAATGCATGGTCGAGAACAAATCAGATTGCGCAATCAAATGCGCGCGATCATGAATCGCAACGACGACACGAACCGGTTGACAAAGGCTGAAATTGAATCCAGAACTGCTGCGCGCAGTGCGCGGCAACATCGGTCGCATGAGGACGCTTTCAAATGCATGAAACACATTGTGGCAGAAACCAACAGATGCAACATTAGCGCTGTAGCCGCTGCATTGCACAGCTACATCAGGATGACCATTGAAAAAATTTGATTCTTCATCACATCCGTCTCATAGCACATCGTTGCATAATTAGCTATAGGAAGTCTAGAGGTTTTTATCTGGACTACACTGAAATCTCAAGTGCGCGCTATTCATATGGAAAAATCGGAATCGTGCACATATAATAAACACATACGTGCCATACATGCGTACAATAATCACGTGAGCAACACAGCATCTCATAGTGCTGAGTTTTATGTAACTTTTCATACAAGCACAACTTGGAGCGCTTTTGCGCAATAATTTACATTTGTCATTGTTATCATTGCTGATGTAAAGACTAAGATTTCACCTTGCTGCCACTAGTTTTATTCTTACTACGTTTACTATTTCTTCTACCTCCACCGCTATCCCTACCGCTATTGTTGTTCTTTGCGTGGTGCGAGGTTGGCTTGAGGTCCTCGCGCTTTCGTTCTGCCTTCGGCTCGAGGGAGCCCTTGGTGACGCCCTGTGCCAGACCATTTGCGTCGGGAATACTATGGAGCCACTTCCACAATTCCTGGTGTGGCATCTCTCCCTCAAGGACGTCTCTGTAGCGCTGTAAGATAGGCTGCACTTGCTCGGCCGGCTCGTCCACCAATTCAATTCGGAATCGAGAAAATCCAGCCGCTGCAAGCGCAGGGAGGAAACTGGCGCCCGACTGAGCTTTTGCATTGAATACCTGAGAAACCATGACATCGACGGACCTGTATGAGCACAAAGGCGCATAGACAAACCACACCCTCCCCTCTCCCTCTCAACATGGAAATCGTACTACTCCTCCTCGTCATCCTCCTCATCACACACACACACACACACACACACACACACATACCGTGTTCCGACATCCCATGTCAGCAAGAACGAGGTGGTCTTGGCCTTCTTGGTCGCGCAGATGGAGCTGGTTTTTCTCACAAGGGTGTCCGCAGTCCTGGTGTATGATGATGATGATGATGATATTGATGTTGATAACAATGATGATCATAGTGATGATGATGTATGAAATATTTCAGAAAGAAAAGTCTTCGTAGAAATGCAGGAGGGCGGTTTTTTTGGTAACAATTTTTTCGTCCCTCCTTCTCATCTTCCCTCCCCCTTTCTCCTCATTATTAAGATTATTATTATGTATTCCACACAAAGAGGGACGAAGCCACAGGAACAACTCGCGGTAGCAAATGCAGCCACAGCACCTTGTAGTCGTTGCCCGTACTTAGAAAGCGGCAGAAGACGCAATGTTCGGTGTGAAAGACGGGAAGGTGTTGATGGATGATAGCCTCGAGCCTCTCCGCCTTGGAACTGTATAGGCAGCAGATATATGTGCCATGCACGCATTCATACGTCCACTATTCATTTGGCTAGTGTGCAACGCGTGTACAGCAGCCGTCAAGCATCCTCAACCCTCTCACTGGCAGCGCTATCATCATCATTATCATCATCATCTTCTTCTTCTTCATCATTATATCCCACCATTTCATCACACACACACACACACACACACACACACTTTAGTGCAGCACTACCAACTACTACCTTCCCATAGAGCGAGCGAGAGCTACGAGCTGATCTGCATTCACGTCATGCGTAGGACACAGCCGTTCGAGGCCTAAGGATAAGGATAATAAGGAAAATAATAGAAGGAGGAGGAGGAAGAAATATGTGCATATGATGGATCTATCATATGTATAAATATATTATATATATATATATATATATATATATATATATCAAGTGCTTGTGGTAGGATAGCGCTTGTTTGTGCCCTCCCCATCTTGATATATCTCATGTAGCAGCGTTTATTTATTCATTAGGTAAGATACATATAGGAGCGGAAACCTCGGTCTAAGAAGAGAGCGGCTGATATCGTATTCGCAGCGTTGAGGGAAAAGTCGCCGTGCAGCAGCGGGATCTTCTTCTTTAGGTCCTGCAAAGCGAGGCAAAGGAATACAACATAACGATATGAGGGAGAGAGAAAGTAACGAGAGAGAGAGAGAGAGAGAGAGAGAGAGAGAGAAAAGCACTTTAGGATAGTTTTACCTCAACGTAAGCTCCTCCCCCCCCCATCTCTAGGAAATGGTGTAAAAGACCCGCGCTCCTGATGAGGAGGGCATCAGCTTCTAGGTTCAGATAGAACCTCCAAATTCTGTCCTCGTCGGGCTTTAAGATGCGGGGTGTGGCGACGATAAGGCGCTTTCCGGCCTTTCGGACACTAGCGCACGCTTCTTTCAGTCCATGCACCTGTGCATTACGTCGCAGTGATGCCCAGTGTAGAGAGAGAGGGGGGGGGGATAAGAAGAGAAGAAACGAGAGATCCTCTCTCTAGAATAATAGCACGTCGCTGCGGCGTCTAGTTTCTACTACTACTACTACTACTGCTGCTGCTACTGCTACTACTACTACCTCCAGGAAGTCCAAGATGACCTCGTCGAGCCACTCTACATCCATGGCTGCTAGTACCTGCAATAGGATAGCGTGAGGGATAAGAGGATATTCACCATTCTCCAGGCACCCTCCAATGCTTTTCATCTTCATCGTCATCATCATCACCATCACCACCACCACCACCACTCTGCTCACGCAAAAACGCGTTTTTGATGTAGGGATGATGACACATCTATAGGCTTGACGGAATGGAGGGGGTTGCATTCGTAGTTACATCGAAATAATAAACCTGTGCATGCGTGCGGCACAGCAACGAGAGCTTTGGCCGCTGCTTTCCGTCTGGCTTCCTCGTCTGCTCCGTCATTGGTGACGTTGCCGCAGCTAGACCTCCCCCCTCCGTCTCGCTGCTACCTCGCGCTGCTTTGAGGAGAAGAGGGAGGGTGGCACGTTCCTCGACTCCTTTGAACGTACTCACCTGTCGCACAGAGGATTATGGACCAAGTTAAGAGAATAATCAATTCATCACCCTACCAATACAACAAGAACAACAACAACAACTACTACTACTACTACTACCACCCACCATTTGTGACTACTAATTCTCTGCACCCTCTCCCCCCCCCCTCGCCACCTTCACTCTTTCAGCCTTCAAGTCATCAATAGCCTCGCGGCGTGCAGTTTTTATTTGCGAGGCGGGGAGGAAGAGACCGGAAGGTAGGCTGGTTAGTGTGCAATTGTGGCAGAAACCATCAATGGGACGGCAAAGTGCGTGCGAATGCACCGATGATGATGATGATGATGATGATGATGCAAACTGTGGGCCTTGTCATGGAAAATAACACCAATGGCTGGCGGTGTGTACACAGCAATAGAGGGGAACGATGCGTAGTGTTGGTTTTTGCTGGGATCATTCAATCACTCACTCACCGCGACGTATCGTAGGAGTCTACCCGGAACACCGTGTTGCCTGTCGGTATGGTGGACGGATAGGGGGGGGATAGAAACACACATCTTCGTGAGTAGATTGGAGCGGGAAAAGGCGACGGGAGATACAAAAATCAAAAGAAATCGAGGAAAGCAGAAGAACAGCGCCCGGGGTGCGCCTGTGGCTGCTCAGTGTGGTTGGATAGAGTCGGAACTGTTGTTGCATCATGTATGCGCTCGATGCATCGGGGTGTTTTCCGGTCGTTTCGAAACCTAGTCCTCCCACGGTACTGATGACGCTCTCTGGAGTTAACGCCTGTGAAGTGCATATACATTCAATATGTTAATTTGTAACTGTAAAAACACACACACACACACAAAAACATATATATATATATATATATATATATATTATACTATGTGTGAGGGTGTGTGCGCGCGTCCGCAAGGAATCATGGGTATGAGCATTAAATTGAATTCAGTTTGCGTCTATATAAGCATTATTGAGTCGGGGGAACCTTCTTCTGTGCGGGCTCCAGCACGCCCTCCGAATAACCCACACCGCTAATGTAATAATAGGAGTGTTGCTGTTGTTGTTGTTGTTGTTGTAGATGATGATGATGATGATGATAGCTGTGTGGCGCATTGCAAATGTGGGAGCACAAAAGAAATAATAGCTTGTCGCTCGTTTTTGCGCTTTCTTTTTAAAATATGGAGGGAGAGAGAGAGAGGGGGGGGGGGGGGGGGGGGAACACTCGCAACACCTCTGCAACCTTTAAAGAAGCTGCTACGAGCCACTATTGCTTCTTGTTAATGTTGTTGTTGTTGTTGTTGTTGTAGTTGTTGTTTTATCACCCCCATATCACCTGTTCCCATGCTGGTCTTCGATGTGTATGCGTATTGGCTCGTGGAGTTTCCCGGAGATAGAAATGGACACCGGACTGGCGACTTGTTGCTCCTGCTGCCTGAGCATTCGATCCAGCCTATTGTAGACCAATAACAAGAACCGGAACGACAACACCACCACCACCACCGCCACCACAAGCAAAGCTTACACACGTGAATTGAACAACAACCCTCCTCCACCTCCTCTTCCTCCTCTTTGCTGCAGCAGCGTGTCCCTTCTCTCTGTAGATGCTTTCTTACTAGCTTCCGTACTCGCCACACCTCTCTCTTCCTCTCTCTCTCCCCCGCCCTCACGCCCTTACCGGCTGGTTGGTACTACTACTTAGGAAGAGGAGGGAGGTATTAGACCTTTGTTCTAAGTCCTTGTCAGAAGTGCGCCACACAAGGTTCCCTTTTCGCACTTTGCTCAGGTCGATCTGGTTGCTCTTAAATGCCAAACTTACGATCCCTGGTTTAGCGTAGGACGTAGTATTTGTAAGCAGTAGCAGTGGTGGAAGTAGTAGTAGTAGTAGTAGTAGTAGTAGTAGTAATTAGTGGTAGCGACACACAGCAGCAGCGGTAGTATTTATAGCGGAAGGGATCTCAAAAGAATATCTCCGGAATGGGAAAGAGTCCTCTCATAAAAAACACATTATCATAATTAGGCGAATATGATATATGTATATATATATATATATATATATTTATTTATATATTTATATAAATTAGTAAAAAAAAAAGGAAACTGCTGCCTGCCTTGTGTTTTATTCACTTGCACAAGGGGATGGCCGTCGCTGTCGAATATCTCATACACCAGCCCTCCCTCCTCCTATTGCAGCAGAGAAAGAGAAGGGAGGGAGAAGTATAAGATAAACAAGTAACAAAGTCCCTTGGCGAGGCGGTAAAGTGAAGCACGGTCAAGAGAAGAAGAGGCATCGAGTTTGGAATATATTTTGGTTGTTGTTGTTGTCTCCTGCTGCTGCTGCGATGATCTAAGAGTAATAGTTGTGATTTCACGAGTAGTATGCGTCGCCATCGCTGTCATATCATCGGGTAATAGTGTTGTTGTTGTTGTTGCTGCTGTTGTTATTGTTGTGTAATTGGACCGATTCTTCAGGAAGTCCTCTGTCGAAGGCGACGCCATCGCCCCTCTTTAGCTGAACAGCATTGGCTTCCAGCTCCACGTAAATACCCCCTCCCCGTTGCTGCTGGTCTTTGCGAACATGCGTCACTCTCTGCAGGCAGGGAGGGAAGGGAGGCAGGGAGATAGAGGAGGATTTAGCTTTTAGGTTATTTCACCGACAACAATGCTTTCCGTCCTCTTATCTCCCACATCTTCCAAGTCATGAAGGCCTCTCCCTTCCTGTCTTCTCCCCTTTCCTCTCTTAATCGAAACTTTCTTTCTTTCTGTGTTTGGTTGCAGACCGCCACGGCTATGCTGCTATGCTCCTGCTATTTGTTCCTACCCCAACGTAAACTCCTCTGTGACGTGGCGAACGCCCTCTCACTAGCCTACGTTTGGGTAGAAGAGGGGGGGGGCAGAAGGAGGGTGAGTGAGTACTCACAGACAAGAGGGAGGAGGACGAGAAGAAGAGGAAGAAGGAAAAGAAGAAGAAGAAGAAGAAGAAGATGATGATGATGATAAGAATCGTAACAACGGACAACAAACAACACCGCTGGTGTTTCGGCCCTTCCAGAAAGCCCGGAGTAAGTCCCTTATGCTCGCCGTCCTGACCTCGTGCGAAGACCTGGGACAAGTCTACAAGATCCACCTCCCTGATGATGATGATGATGGTGATGATGATGTTACACACATGCACACGCACGAAAAGACATTTCCATCTTTTCAATCTTACGAAAGCAATTCATTGGATCCTTCCGTAGCTCCCTGGCCTCCTCCTCCTCCTCCTCCTTCTCCTACCATTTTGGATGAAAGAGGTAGTAGGTAGGAGTAAACAACTTAGTAGGGAAGAGGGGATTAAATAGAAGAAGATGATGATGATGAAGGAAAGAAAAGAAACAGGAAGGGGAGACTTGAAGAGCACCTGCGAGCATGTCGCTCCAGGCATGATCGACTGCTTTTCGGTACATCTATATGAATTCGTTGGAGAGAAAAAGCAAGCAAAATCGTGTTATAGAAGCGCGCCCCCATCCCGACGGTGCTGGGACAACAGCATTGTCAAGGTCCTTTCATCCACACATCATTTGCCTCTATTTGACGACGATGATGATGATGATGATGATGATGATGATGACGATGACGATGATAGTCATGATGGCGCACACGACACACATAATACGCACGCGTGCATGACAGCTCCCCAACCTTTTATTCGCTATATATTCCGGGGAGATGATGCTTATTATGATTAATATTGTGCTGCAACAGCAGCAGCAGCAACCACAATGAAAGACTAACCTGCGTCGTAATAGCGACGTATGCGGGCCCTTTGAGCCTCCCTAAAAAGAGGGGTGGGGGGGTATGTTGAAGATGGACGTTGCTGTGGTGGCAGTATTGCACTGTTTACATGTATTTTCGAGTCACTATATTCGGTACTGTGAATACCTTCTATTTTAAAGCAGTGAACCCCCGCCTTTACCAGCCCTGGAACCTGGACGGTCGATGGTTGGGTTAGAGGGGGGAGGGGGAAGGACGCGGATGGAGTAGTAAAGTATCTGTGAGTGTGTGTGTGTGTGTGTGTGTGTGTGTATGTGTGTATATGTGTGTATAACCTGGTTGATGGCCATCATATCCTGTGGACTTAGCAGGTACTTAATATCGCCCAAATCTCGTAGTGTGCCGTTCACGAGCAACCCGTATGGCATTCGGCATCTGAAGAATGTTTGGAAGATCGACACTCATGTTGTGGTGATGATGATGATATGACACTGTTGGCAGCCACGGAGGGGGTAGCGGAGGTGGCGACAAGTATAAAACTATTTCATATGCATGCGAAAAGTATACATATTGCATGGATAATATGCAACCCCTGAGCGCATTGCCCTCGATTCGCGGACCGTCCTGTAAATATTATATATATATATATATATATATATATATATATAGACACATTATAACTTACATATGGCTCATGCATATTTTGTGTTTATATTTATGATCTCTCTCTCTCTCTCTCTCTCTCTCTGTGTGTGTGTGTGTGTGTGTGTGTGTGTGTGCATCGTTATGTGGGTGCGGTCCACGCTTACCTCCCCACGCCTCTGAACTGAAGCATTGTCCCGAGTAAGATACGCAAATTGCTCCTACGAGAGAGAAAGACAGAGAGACGGCGACGAACGACGAGGAAAGGGACGACGAGGATGGAAAAGGCAGCACACAATGGAATGCTGATGAGTAACCACATCAGCCTCGGATGAACATCTCATCGTCTACCCAAAAAAATACACTCTCGAAGGAGGAATGGGAGACATCATTCTCATCATCACTATCATCATCATCATCATCATCATCTGGGACGTCTTCCGTTAAGATATGGTCAATCACCAACCTAGCACTGTCGCTACTACCAAAATTGACACTCATATGCTTTACATTACCATGCACGAAACACTCGACCTCAGCCTTAGTTGAGCGACTTATCTAAAGGGGAAAGGGGGGGGGGATGGGAGGGGCGGTAGGACACACAGGCAGGATTTAACAATCATAGCAGTAACCAAATATATGCATAGCATCCGTCGTTCTTCTGACAGCGCAAGCAAAGGTTGAAGACAGAAGAAGAAGAGGAAGAAGAAGAAAAGGGCGCATATCATGGAGTTGCTGTCCTTCCTTCAGGTCAGACCGAGGCGATTTCCTTTACGCTGAGTTCTCGGCCAACGACCACGCGTTCGGCTCCGAGGGAGTGTGCGAATTCAGCCCCCTGCGCGCTGGTGATGCTCATCTGGGTGCTACCGTGCACGGGTAGATGCGGGGCACCTGGAGAAGCGGGGAGATGTATGAATGCAAGATGGCGGGTTTTATCATGCATGGTTCTCTTCGTGTCGTCTTATGCACTGGCACTCTTAGATTATAATGATCACATTTGCGGATGAGCTCTACGATGCCGAGATCCTGCACGATGACAGCGTCCACCCCCGCTTTAGCCATGCCACTAGGAGAAGAAAACGATCATAAGCGTATTTCATTGTCACTCAAAGGCTGCTATTCAAAGGAAATATAAATACGTAGCAGATATAGGCCAAACTGGGGGGGGGGGGTGGAAGGAATAATCTTCTCAAGAAAATGATGTTTTCTTGTCACTTATACTTCAAAAAGCAATTTATGCTGTACAATATTCATTTCTTCCAACTACCGAATCATGTGCTCCGCCTTGTCCAGCTCATTGTCGAAGACCAGCACGTTGAGCGTGACGTATCCCTTCACCCCTCTCTCATGTAGAAACTCCATTACCTTAATAAGGACAGAATATAATGAAGTTTGGGAGGAAAACTGACTTCCATTTTCTCGCCGGGCAGCGATGCGAAGAAACGAGTGCAGAGTAACGTGCTACTTCTCGATTAAAAGAAGACAATAGAGAGGAGGAGGTGGTGGTGATGGTGGTGATGATGATGATACTGATGATAATTATGGTTGCTTATGGTTGTTGGGACTTCACCTCGTCGAGCTCATTTACGGCAAAATTGTGCGCTCTTGCTCTTGCGTTTAGCGAATCGAGACCAAAGTACACAGCGTCTGCACCCGCCTGGACAGCTGCTTTCATCTGGTCCCACCCTCCTGCCGGGGCTAACACCTCCGGCGGTCTCCTTCGAAGCCCCTTTTCTACTTCTTCTTCTTCTTGCCCCCCGCCTTCTGCTGTTTCCACGCGCTGCGGTGCACTCCCAATCCCACCAGGCTGAATTTCGTCGTAGAGGGAGGGATTCTTTCGCTGATCGATAGAAGAGGAGGAAATCTGGGTGTTGTCAGGGGAAGACGACGAGGCGGGGGGCGAGGGGTAGCTTCTTCTGCTGCTGCTCACTCGAAAAGTAGGGTACTTTCTTCGCATTCTCGAGGATGTCTGTATCCGACGAGCCCCTTCCCCAGCATCCCCCCACGCGACCGCCATGACTATTGGGCTTGACGCAGCAGATCGTGCGTGGTTTGGCTGGAACCACTTTGTTCTCTCCTGCCGCATCGTCGTTGAGCGCCTCGTAATACTTCGTAACGGTGCTTTTGCCTGCAAGCAACCCTCGTCCCAAGAATGATCGTGACCACGCTCATTCCCGCTCATCACAACGAAATGTGAAAAAATTCCAAAAAGTACCAAATAGGGAATGAAGTTTGAAGCGTGTGGCGGAGGGCGGGCAGGCGGCGAGGGGGGGGAGGCTTCGGATCCCCTCATGGCTGCTGCTTCCGATTGCGCTGTTGCTGGAAAAGAGAATCAGAGATATTTTTAGATATATCCAGCTCAAATTTCTGCCCAAAATACATTGATATTTTTATGGGGACGCGTTTCCTCACTCCCAAGATGTTTCTTCGATGGAAAAGCTAATCTTAGACAACAATTCTGACAACACTCGAGAACACTTTTGATCAGCGGCCACGGAGACGATCCCCTCTCCATCCTACTTGGAGGAGCAGCCAGAATGGAATTGGAGAGGCCCGATGATGATGAGAGCCAGCTCATCTCGCACGCTAGGTAGGCTTTGCCACGATTTGCTGCCTTAAGCTCGTAGGAATGAACTGCTGCCGATCGAATGCTCACCCTCGGATCTGAACGTGGTGTTTGACGTCATCGTTCTCAATCCAAGGATCGATCGATCGGGAGCTTTGAAGATGGGGTTTGTTCTGGGTGTGGTGGCCATGCGTCATCCCCGGGAACATAAATTGCCGTTTTCGAACCCGATCAACCTCTGATACTTGCGTGCGTACATGACTCTGAGCCATCGTGTTGTTTGCAAACCAGCTCTGACTCACTTTCGGACCACGGCGGCGGCGGCCACAGGGTAAATAGCGAACCGTTAGGGCCTCGCAGAAGAGTTATGGTTCTTCCGCAGTTATGTGATTTCTGGCTGCATACATTTGTAGGCCCTTAAAAATGGTGGTAGTATTGCGGAGAGATCCCTAGCGTCAAGGATAGGGTTGCCGTTTGTCTATCTGACCGTCGGAATAATACTCGGGCTGTCCATCTCCGCAGCCACTGGCACCAATTGGTGTGGATGTTGATTAATACGTATTTATAAATGAATACACATCTTACGCTCTTGGGCCCACTTCTGCCATGAAGTATACCAAGCGATAACATAATACACCACCACATACATATTTTAGTTTTTTTGGGGAACTCAGACCCCGACTTAGTGTCATTTCTACCTCCCTCCTCTCTCCTCATTGCTTCTTCTTTTTCTTCGTCTTCTTTCACTTGACGCCGGTCGCTTCCTGTGTCTCCAAAAATCAGTATCAAATCAGAAAGCGACCTGCAACTTGGGCCAGGAGTGGGATCCGAAGTATACTCATGTTTGTGATATACTTCCTCTTTCTTTTATTCTCTCTCTCTCTCTCTCTCTCTCTCTCTCTCTCTATATATATATATATATATATATATATATACATCACACGTACACACACACACACACACACACACACACACAGCACACATACTTCACACTTCACATGAAATCATCATATAACGTATCGAATATTAGATCGAAGAACTAAGAGCGCAGTTAAATGAATGCCAGGTGACAACGTCAACGTATATAGCGTGGCCGCAGCTGCACCTGAAAATAGGGATGTTTGTGCGGCGGTGTCCTGTTATTGATGTGTTGGGGCGATTGTTATGAAGGAAAAATCTGGCCAAGGCCACCCTCCCTCTGGGAGCATAAGGAATGATACCAAAAAAGAGGAGTCAGGGGCGGAAAGTAAAGGCAGAGGCTCCACTTTCATTCCAAAAGGTGCGACAGTGATAATGCATGCATCATATCGCTCAATCGAGGATATATTGAGATCGACTGTGGGAGAGGGAGGGAGGTAGAGAAATGGGTGAAGAAATATGACAAAAGCACACATGAACAACATACACACACACACACACACACACACACTATTCAGAGGAAACCAGCGAAGAGAAGCTACAAAGGCTGGTGCGCACTGAATTGTGTCCTTCTTTGCAAGGGCGACAACGTGGATTAGCACTCTTTTTCTCTTCTTCAGGGCTTAATGTGTTTTTTACTTTGTCTTTGGGTATTAGTAATATCTTTTCACCTCGAGCCTTACTGTCGTTTTGCTGCTGCTGCTGCTGCTACAATTTGTTAGCGAAATGCCTTGGTTGTCATAGACGAAGAACAGCAAAAGATCCTCGACGTACTACGCGCACAAGCTTTCAGAGATTATATACATATATATATATATATATATATATATATATATGGAACACAAATGCATGCGACAATAAATGTATTTAATGCATACCACATAAATAATATATACATTTTATATACATATACATACATATTTATTTATTTGATATACGAGTGTGCATATATATATATATATATATATATATATATGTGTGTGTGTGTGTGTGTGTGTGTGTGTATACATGCGAATGCTGGTACGGTCCGTTACTGATCATACTCACAAACAGATGTATGATTTGACCTCCGAACAAGCGCAAAAGAGTGTTTGGTACGGCGGAGAGGGAAGCAGGGCCAAACAACAGATCTCCGACCGAATATTAACTGCAGTCTCCCAAAGAAGTAATATATCCTTTGTTATAGCTATCAATGCAGTTTTCAGTGCGAATGCACATTGACATTTTCGCCTTTGTCCCCCCCCCCCCCCCTCCCTACTCCCCCCTCCATCGAATAAGGCGGTCAATTTCATATGGCTTTCACCGGGATGTCTGTCTGCGCGGGGCATGGAAGCTACTTCAAGTGAGAGAAATGACCACCGAACCGGGGGGGGGGGGGGGGGGAGGGGGGGGAATTTGTAAGTGTTTTTCCTCCCAAAAAAATGTTTTGCCGGCTTAAAAGGGGTATTTTTTTTTTTGGGGGGGG
>ADNK01000443.1:47500-72577 GCA_000320545.1 Bigelowiella natans CCMP2755 | reverse complement strand
GAAAAGGGATAAATTCTACCCCGCAAAGCCAGGCTAGATGAATCATGGGTGGATCTACCTGCTTTCTGTTGTGAAAAATGCGAAAAGCACGATCCTCAATACCATCCTGCTGTTCTGATTCCTGTGAGAAGAGACATCGTTGGGGGGGGGGGGGAGGAAAGAGAGAGAAAGATCAAGGCGGGTGACATTCTCTGTTGCCTATCCCCTTGGGGTCTCATATACTTTATCTTTGAGTAACAGAAAGGCCGTGTTTTTGCTGTCACTTTTCCACTGCTCTCTCTCTTTCGTTGTCCACATCTGCATTGATGTCTCTTCTCCCAGGAATCAGAACAGCAGGATGGTATTGAGGATCGTGCTTTTCGCATTTTTCACAACAGAAAGCAGGTAGATCCACCCATGATTCATCTAGCCTGGCTTTGCGGGGTAGAATTTATCCCTTTTCACCGTCTGTTTTCCATTGCTATCGTATCGAGTTATCGATTCCCACCACCAAAGATCGCTTTCGAGCATTTGATTTCACATGTTGAATGAAATGCTGCTGCCTCAATGACCCCTCGGCGCTATTCTCACTTGGTTACGTTGCATGGGGGGCAGAATCTTGTAGACCGTTACTCATGCGTCGGAGTAGGTATGGGGATGATAGGAGGCACGGTCGTGTGCGGTTTGTCGCTGAGCGGTCTAATAGGTGGCGCTGGCCTGGGAGCAGCAGCAGCCATTGGTGTGGTCATCGCCAAGAATAAAACTGCCTCGCAGAAATGAAAGAAAACTTAATGAATTATTCGCTGGTAGGTTCGTTCATTGACTGCTACATGCAGCATTCTGTCACTTGTTGCTATGTTGCTATGTCGATCAGTGACTAAAGTAGACACGACAGCAGAACTGCTACTGCATTCTGCACAAGCCACCGAGATGTCATGTGCATTCACACTGTGTGTGCTCACTGGCTACATATAAACATGGACATATGTGTGTACACACACACACACACACACACATGTTCATGACAATGTCGGAGAGAGAGAGAGAGAGAGAGACCCAGAGAGAGAGAAAGCTAGAGGAGGGAGGGGAGTACGTTCATGTGGAGGAGCACAGCATGTTGCTAAATTGTTTTGGTGTGTGCGCATGTGCCATGCACGCACATGAGTTTTGAGCACGCAGCTGTGATGATGACAGCTAATCACAATGTGGACATGGTCATCACACCGTGCACACCGTGCATGTAGCAATCCGATGTGCGCATGTAGCCGGCAGTGCAGCGTAGCTGTGCATGCAGACAAGAATTGCATGCATGCCCACTGCATCTAGCTAGCTGCTAGGCATGCTAGAATGCATGCTGCACGGGGTAGCCGCTGGCCCCGCAGGACAAGAACAACGCAAACGGTCGTGCCTAGGTGCCGCTTTGTCCGCTCATCACTTGCTAGGCGACACGGTGCGTCTGCGCTTGCCGAAAAAGCAACAATTCACATCTAGAGTGAGCATGCCATGGTGTCGTTGCAGCATGCAGTGAATGACGCAATGGGCAAAACAACGAACTTTCTTCTTCTTTGTGAACACTGATGTGTCCATTGTACGTCCTCCTATTCCGTGTCAAAGTTCATTTCTTCACTTTCATTCTTCTGCGCTGAACCACGCGTCGTCTACACCTACGTCGGAGCTCTTCGGAAGTGTAACGCCATTTCAATGTCATGTAATGCTTCCTGGCTCTTTCAAGCTCGTTGTTGACAAAATGCTTGAATCCAGTTTGGGAACTGTACTGTTTGAGTTTATTTTTGAGGTGAGATTCAATGTTATTCTCACAGAGATTTCCATTTACATTAAGAAAATAGACGGGAGTGTCTTTCACGTAAGGGTTTGGCTTCCCAACAGTGTAGGTGAAGTCATGATCATTGAAAGTGCCGCTCATTTTTCTCCAATCTATGGCAGCAGCCTCGCGACCAACGCCATTTCCACATCTACCACGTGTGCTGTTTCCTGTGGTGGCAGATGCGAGAGTGCTAGCTACACGTGAGGCACAGGTGAGCGGACCAAGCAAGCTAGAACGAGGAGGGGGTGGAGGGGGAAGACACTTTTTATTCTGTTTTATTTCTTGTTTTTTTTGCTCTTTCTCCATGATGGGATCAGAGACTGCAAACGTTTTTTTCTGCCTCTTCTTAGCTCTGCCTTTTTGTTCTCGTTCGTTTCCTTCTTTTCCTTTATTGCTGACACGAGAGATCCCGCTCTTAGTCTTATCTCCGGAATCTTCCCTTTCTCCGTCCTGCCTTTTCCGCTTTGTTCTCTCAAAGCTGCCACAACTTTTGTATCTCTGTGGCACCCCCCCATGTTTGCCACAGAATCCTTTGATTCCACCGGTCCTGTAGTGCTGAATGGAATTGCATCCCTCAACCTTGGACGGCGGAATGCCACCATGTTTACCGCAGAAGCCCCTCTTGTCACCTGTCTCATATGATTGCTTGGAATCACATCCTTCCCGAGAGCACTTAGGAAACCCGCAATGAGTACCACAACGGCCCTGAATTCCGCCCCTTTCAATGTGTTGTTGTTGGCAGCCTCTCTTCATACCGTGGTAGTGGTAGTCTTGTGAGTGGCGCTGTTGCAAGGAGCTACAAGGCTTCTGCGCGTGCGTGCTGCTGATCCCTTCCTCTTTCTTCGGCTTCTTTGTCTTCATCTCCATCTTCTTCTTGTTGTTGTTCTTCTTCTGCTTTGTGCAGCCCAGATATTGGCACACCTTTGATGACTTCGCCGTAGGAGTTGCAGCAACGACGGTACGTGTTTCGGTGATCGCTTTTCTTTCGTTGCCATTCTCACGGTCGGGAATGACGACGGGACACTCCTTTGAGCCTCGCCCTTCATATTCACGCTTGGGTGGGTCGAAGATGACGATAGCATTCTCCTTTGAATCTCCACGATCTCCAACGATCGGGTCAGTTTTCTTTTCACGTTTGCCACATTCGTTTGGAATATTCGGTTGGACCATTGCGGTGTTTGAATTTTGTGTTCAACGGCGACAGACAGATGCTCACAACTCTGTAAAATTTTCCACAGAATTCGGCATGGACAAGAGAGAAGAAAATGCAGGGCATTTCTGAAAACCGGGGACACAAAATCAATGAATGCAGGGGATTCCTCAAATCTGAATGATCCAAAATGAAAAATGCATGGGATTTCTTGATCCTGACAGGAAAAACAGAACAGATGAATCTGAATCGCCAGATCAATCTGCAGAAGATCTGCAGATAATCTGCAGAATCTGCAGAATCCGTGGCTGTTGTTCGGGTAAAAATAAAGCCCGGGCAATAATAAAGCCCGGAATGAATTAGTGAACATTCTCAAACTCTGTTCTCCTGCGATTTTCGACCAAAACGTGACATGGACATCGAAAATTAGCTCTGGAACGCCACACAGCAGGCACCCCTTTCCAACGGCATCATGTGACCCATCACCCATTTCAGCCTAAAACGTCCTGCGTCTAAGATCACCGGATTTGGGCATCAATTTGTCACACGTTTGCACACACTCGCATTGTCCTCGCTAGACTCACTGCGTTCCGCTCTTTGCAAATGTCTTGCAACGTTTGTTTGGAAGTGCAGTCCATCAAGTTTCTTTCTTTCTTTCTTCACATTGATTTTGTTTGAATCCAAAACACTTTTGTCAAAAAGTGTGCTGGTCATTCTGCGAGAGCCGCGTTGCACAAGTGCACTGGCAATTGTGATTTCGTGCATTCACGTCTGATCAGGTTTGATGTTTGATGATGGACGTGCAATCCTTTGAAACTGACGGCCATGCATTCCAAATGCTCAATGTTTGAGAGTCGCAGCTTCACGGGAGATTTGCGTGGAGAAAGTGACAGAAAGCGCAAGTGAGATTTCAGCGCAACGCTGACCGTGAAATGATTCAGTGCATTTCAGCTAGCCAGACCCACAATTTGTGCCAGGAAGACCTTCCCCACACCTAGAAGACCTTCGATCACCAAGTCAGAAGATCAGATTCCGACTTCCAGTTGTTGTGGCTCACGATCGCCACAGCTAGAGAGTGCGCACGTTCAAGGTTGCATGCAGGCTAGCCAAGTAGCAGGGTTGATGCAAACACAGCCAGGCTAGCAGGCTAGCAGGTGGTGGGCGAAATACACCGTGCACGACAACTGCCCACAGTTCTGACATCATTTTTAGCGCTACACACTAGCACATGGGATCGAACAGCAACGGCCACCGCGCATGCAACGCATCGCATGGCCATCGCAGCAGCAGCTCCCAGAGGCGGGACCAGCTAGCCAGACAATTGAACCCGAGGTGGCATGCATGCTAGCAATTCTCGATTCAAGCCATGCCGAGTGCATCAATGAATGGACATGGACATGCACATGCACAATGAATCTCCTGCAAAAAATCTATCTCTGCGGAGCAAGAAGACAGCTCATTGGTTAGTGAGACCCGGACACGTTGCAGCACGCGCGCCCTCCGAGGTCATGCTACCATGAACGACACCGCTGTCATGTCGTCAGTCTACAGTCTTCTCGAGCGACCGGAGAGCATCCGGATTGGAGTTCCATTCATTCGCATCATTCTTCTTGAGGAGACCGCCGCCGGCGGCCTCTCCACCGCTGGTATTCGCGAGTTTCGCATTGGAGCTGGCAAGCCCGCTGTCAGCAGGCTGCTTTGGAGAAGAAGCGCTTTTCACCCTACGAATCTGACTTGGTTTGGCGATCGGCCTGGGGTTGATTCCTCCTTCTTTTGGCGTGCCACTGTCGTCTTTTCCTTTCCCCCCCCCGCCGTGGCCATGGCGCGGCTGGAAAACTGTGCCGAACAGTAGCTCTACATTGGTTATATCCCACCGCCTCGCGTCACCGCGAAATTGGATGTCGAATGCTATGCACCCTCCGTTGGAGATCTTTTCCGTCTTCAGATTCTGGAAGAAAGGGAGGTTGGGTGAAGGATGGAGGAGGATGAGTCTAAGCAGCAGTAGCGTGCTTCTAGTAGTAGTAATAGGAGTTGTTTTTTAGCCGCTTGATGACATATGAGACGGACGTAATAAATGAATAAATTACATTCCATCAATGGTCATCCTAATGTAGCTGTGCAAAGCAGCGGCTACAGCGCTTAAATGATATCTAGTTGTTTCAGCCACTACACACACACACACACACACACATATATGTGCATAATATATATATTAATATATATATATATATATATATATATATATATATATATCCACACACATACATATGTATATTATGCATATAGATGTGTGTGTGTGTGCGTGTGTGCTTGTTGCTTCTACGATCGATCTGGTGCCTCCACATCACCACCACCACCACTACAGCAGCAGCAGTAGCCACTTACTACCAACTACCTACCTCCGCGATGCGTACGTTCAGTGAGGCCCACTTAGGACAGAGGCAGTTCTTAAACAAAGCCTTCAGGAACATCGAATGGCCAACACATATGAAAGTCGTTCCGGGTAGATAGCTGCAACGAGGTAAGGAGGAAGGGGGGGGGGGGAGGGGTAGGAGGACGAGGAGGGTTAAGACTAGAGAAGAAGACGATGCAGCAGATCTGACCAAGATGGTCAAAGAGAACGACGGCAGCAGCGGTACCGCGTCTTCACTGCAACCATCGATGATTGTCTATGGGCCAACGGTGCGTACACGTGCGCGCACGCACACAGAGAAAATTAGCATGCACTGCTCAGTGTTTTGCATTTTTTGTTGTGTGCATCGCTGTGGGTTGTAGCAGCAGTAGCAATAGTAGTATCATCCTGTTGCTTCTTCGACCGTATATAGGATAAGAAATCCTCCAGACGCTTGAAGACATCAGATTTTGTGTCCTGGCCCAAAACAAGAACTGTTACTAATACTATTATTATTATCATTAGTAGTATTATTAGCGATAGTATTATTATTATTATTATTATTATTATTATTATTAGCGATAGTAGTAGTAGTAGTAGTAGTAGTAGTAGCAGCAGTATCGTCGTCGTCCTCGTCGTTGTCGCAGCAGGCGCAGCACACAACACATGTCACATCAATCGAAAAAAGACGTGTAGCGGTGAGAGATACGTGTGTGTGCACGGGTGGAGCAGCATTTGTTTGTTTGTCTGTTTGTTTGTTTGTTTGCGTAGTTGTCGGATTCATTACCTTGAAGACCCACCACATCGTGTTCGCGTCGTTATAATCTACCGGTGTCTTGCAGACTCGTTCCACCTGCAACCGTTGCAGCAGCCATTATCATCATGATGATCATCATCACATTGATTGGGATAGATCGACGAAACGGGTAGCAGTAGTACAAACGAAAAGAAGAAAAGACAACACCATTTCCATCTCTGCTTTGATTTTGTCCTCCACGGCATCTTCATCAGTATTTCCGTCGGCGTCCCAGCAGCCTTTGTTGGCCTCGTAGGCCTCCCGGATCTTCTTCTTCAGCTTCTCTTCAGTGCGTTTCAAAATGGCCTCCCCGTAGCACTTGCCTGCGTCGGTGGGGGGGAGGAGGGCGGGGGTGGGGTGTTGTGAGAGAAAGAAACAGAGAGAAGGAGAGCGAGAGAGAGAGAGAGAGAGAGAGAGAGAGAGAGAGAGAAAGAGAGAGGAGAAAGGGAGGGCGGAGGGGCCGGAGGCAAGGGCTTGAACTATGGCATGATTGAACGAACATTAGTAGCAATGATGTCAATATGTAGTAGTAGTATTATGCTGCCAATCAAGATACTAGTCGTGATGGCAACTAACCCTTTGCGTCAAATCCCCCCAGGGATTTGATCTCTCGAAGATCCTTGCAGAACGTAACTCCTTTCTTCACGGCTGTGGGATGACCCTCCATTGAAAGCAAGCAGGTCTGAATTGCCTGTGTAGGAGGAGGAGGAGGGTTAGGATCAGGATATCACAATATTATGATGATGATGATAATGATGATAATGATGATAATTTCTATCATACACGCGCGCACACACACGCATAACTACATATGTACAATTATATATAATTATATATTATATATAATATGTAATACTACCCGGGTGAGCGGCGACGTGAGAATCATGTCTGCTGCAAGAAATCTTTCGAGATAGTTTCTACTACTACTACTACTACTACTACCACTCCAACTAATACTGCTTCTCATACCATCACTGCTACTACTATTACTACTATCTTGCCCATCAAGCACGATGTGCTCTCCCGCCACTTTCTCTTCGTTTTCGCTTTCCTTTTTCTCCTCTGCTCGCTGTGTGATCTCTGTCTTCCTTACTTTATCCCCCCCCTCCTTTATCTCCCCCTCCCCCTCCTCCTCTCTCCCCCCATCCCTCCGCTTCGAGCGATCATCTGCGAGCCTCCTCCACAAGCTATTGAGCGTGCGGGACTGCTTGATCCCCTCGTAGGTCAGGACGTGGTCGAAGTGAATCAGCTGCAAATGATGATAAGGACAGGGCAGACGAACGACACACAACCAACATCAAGGCGCATGATAGCCAGCAGTAGTAGTAGTGAGTGCACAAGCGATAAGATATATGTATATATATATATATATATATATATGTGTGTGTGTGTGTGTGTGTGTGTGTGTGTGAATGATATGAACGAGCGCCGCGCTAGTAGCACCTTCCTATAGTTCTTGGCCTTCCGTGCCTCATTCCACTTCGACTCTCCATGCCTCACGAAGTAGATCCTGGAGCTCTTCTTCAAAGCCTTCTTCAAGATCTAGAGGAAGGGAAGAGGAGGAGGAGGAGGAGACGGAGGAGGGGGGGGGGGGGGGGAGGGCCAATGAGGCTCATCTATTCTATGTTATACGGCCAAACACCGCCAACGATGTCGTCCTTCAGCGTTATTACATGCAAGACTTCTTCTTCTTCTTCTTCTTCTTCTTCTTCTTCTTCTATGTGTTTCAGAGTGGCGCGACAAGGAGTGCTGCTGCTGGAATCATCATCAACATTCACCACCTGGAAGTCAACGCTGCAATAGTATCCGGTACTACCCGTTCTAAGAAGAAGTGGACAACGAATATTAGCATTATGCATGTTGGGTGTTACTGCCGTTGTTGCTGCTGCTCTGCTGTCGGCACACCAACTCCCCTTTATCCCTTCATCTATCTCCTCGGTGAAGAAGAATGGCGATGATAACTCTCATTGTCCGTAGGCCTACTGCGTGGGCTCGATGTTGGTTTCTTTCTTCGCCGGAAAGCCATCTCCGAGAGGAATCAATTGTCATTGCGGCGTCGGTTTCGATAATATGATGATTTCTCCCCCTCTTCTCTTCGATTGTGTGTGTGTGTGTGTGTGTGTGTGTGTGGTTGTTCCTACTCGTTGAGTGTATTCGTCAGCTCAAGAAGCTTCTCAGTAGACAACGCTAATTCATATACATTTAGATGTAGGTTAGAGGAGGGGTACAATACTGCTCTCCATGCTCTCAAATGAGCAAAATGCCATTGCTTGCCGCAGCTTTATCGTGTCTCAAATTTTGTGATTTTGCATGCTGTGATTCTCTCCACGGATCGACTGAACCGCACCCACGATCTCGCTTATTCCACGGCTCTCACAATGTACATAATATATGTATGTATAATTTGAATATATATTCGTCATATTTCTTTTTATTTCTATTATGTGTATACAAAGTCATTTTTTCCGGCTGCTTCCTCCAGATTATTATGTTTTACTAGTGTGGTCGCGGTAGTACGTTTCATCTTCTTCTGTTTGCTTGTTGCGCCTGCGAGATACTTCGTTAGAGGAACATCCGTTGGAAGCTTGCACAGGTCAAATGCCCCTCTCGCAACGATCCTGAAGAAGAAGAAGAAGAGCGACGTGCAGGATATCATTAGCAATAACAAGATCATCCTGCTATGCTGCTCCATCAAAGCAGAAAGAAGCCGCAGCCATAAGGTAGCAAGAGACTAAAAAAAGCGGAGAGAGCATTGCATGGTATAAGCAGGTATGAAGAAACTCCGGCATTGTACCTGTCGCCCTTGGCCAGTCTTAAATGGAGAATATCGCCTTCGGCGGCTGAGACTTGAAAATCCACGGTGTAGTTCCATACAGGGTCCGTAGTTTCAGGCCTCCTTGGAGTACCTATCGTCACCAAATTTATGCTATAACGCAGCGTATCGTCACTACATCGGAACGATGGAAATGGTGCAATGCTCATCATATGCGTATACACTCATCGACGCAAAATGCAGATGCTCGGGGAAGCGAAGGTTGTTACTGCACGTACAGAAGATATTGCTGGCGACTGTTCCGTTCAACTTGGAGGATGACAATTCGCAGGCATTTATCATCAACGCTGATTCTTTCTTCGATAGCACTTGCGGAAGTATCCTCTAAGATTCGCAGCAGCAAATACGTATGAGGAAAGAGAGGGTACGGCATCACCTAAGCTTACAACGCTCCCCTATCTTTCCCCGCCCTTCTACATATAATTTTAAATTATGCCATACCTTATTATCTCCTTCGCTAATCGGAAGCTGCCGCCGTGGTTTTTCAGTACAGTGTGCGGTCGTCGACTCTCTTTCAATGTAGCTGGAAAAACAGGACGATGAGCAACGTTGCGAAAAGAGCTGTCAGATATGCCAGAACTACAACGGGAAAAACGTTGATAACGTTTTACCCTTCAATGCTTGTTGTTCGCTTGTCATGGGGGATATGTGCCCTGATGATCTGTATCACAACGTTGGGTGCACGGGCTTTGTCCGGAGATGCTAAACAACCACGCAGCAGCAGCAGCAGCAGCAGCAATAACAACAGCAACAACAACAACAACAACAACACGTTCAATGTCACCAGCGCAATGCTGAATTTTGAATCCATAATTTCTCATCATACGTATCGTTTCTGGAAAGCTATTCCTCTTCGTCACATGGTGCGTCTCCGAACGGCAACTTCTTCGAGAATTTCCTCCAAGATCATCACGCCTTTCATGCGAATTCTGAGACCCCATACAGAAGGGAGGAAAAACCCTATCGTTCGAGGACTTTGGAAACGCAAATAGCTCCAGTTTCAACGAAGGTCGCCACTTTGATCCCTTCCCCCTTCCCCAGGGACACGTTGATATCTACAGGGTTGCTGGGGTCTTGGGCGCCCTGGATTATGTAAAGGATAGGTTTTCAAATTATTAGGAAAAATAGAAAAATAATTCAGGATATTCTATGTATATTTTGGGAATACGATAAAGAATACGAATCCAAATAGCGAGTGTAACTGTCCTGCGACCTGTGCCTCGACGTCCTCTGTCTTCCGTTCTCATCGGGGCGAATCTTTGCCTACCATCATGCAGGCCAACAATGTATCTTACCTTAAGACAACAGAATCAGTCCAGAAGCAGAAGACGCAGGTCATTTTCATTGTAATATGGACGCACTACCCTTTTTTACCAGCAAAATAGCCCACATGAGAGCCCGCTTCCAATCATGTAAATTAAGTCCTTAAGCCCCTCGACGCCTATATTAACGAAGCGTTTCGGCCGTTTTTAGGATGACAATATATTCTATTTTATCCATACGACAACGTATATTTATTGTCGCACTTTAAAACCACAACATCGATTTCACATTTCCCGACCCTCTACTACCCGTATCACCTGCCAGCATCATCGCATCGTAGCCGGGGGGAGAGTTGGGAGAAATAAGAAGTCCGTATACCGGAAGAAAGAGTGGGCGGGTTGGTCGTCTAAAACATCATAAGATTTTCTCGGAAGAGTGTGCTCTCCTAGATTCAAGCAAGATGGCACTGTTAGGATCCCACCAAAATCTAGTTTCTCACAATCGCTCTCCCTCGATGATGCAAGCCGTCTCATGGCAGTTCAAGCATCATAAGAACGGGGGTAGGTCTAAATTCTGAATTTCCCGAGATACGATCACATCTTCTTGAGACGGAGATTGAAAAAAAACATTTGCATCCCCTCCTAGTAACCGACTCAAAAACAGCTCCAATCCAACACTATTTTGCTAAGTAGTCTGCTATACGCAATAAATATTAATATATAATATGTATGAGTACACAATTATATGTTTATACATATTTGTGTGTGGGTGCTTGTGCTGATCAGAGTGGAAAAGCTTCCTACCGAAGGCGAGCCTTATCATTGACCAGGGTATGGCTAACGGGCAAGAGGAAATCAAGTTCAAGGTAAACGATGTGCGATCCCACTAGAAACACTAACAACATTGCATGTCATCAGATAAAAGATGATGACTCAAACCTTTCAGCCATCTTACATATTGACACACATATACAAGCACATACACAAGCACAAATATATCTCCAAATATATATATATATATATATATATATATATTATACTATAAATATTTTTTTGAAAAAAAACCATGTGTTATGTGCACATACAGGTATCTGGCTGTGGCTACATCATAAACCTCAAGAAGATGGAATGTACCGTTGAAGGCACCAAGAGGGGGTAGTACAGTCACAGACAGACCGCCACCGTCTGTTGTTGCAAGCAGCGAGTTCCAACAACTTGCCTTCTCACAGGCAGGGCGAATGCATCCTCGTCAAATGCGCTCGCTCGATGACTAGCAGCGCCGCAACACACACACACACACACACACACACACATCTTATCATCATCAGGTATCCGATTCGGAAAACAGGCGGGAAGGACCTTAAAACCGACCTGGTCAAAAGCGCTCTGGAATCTATGAAGAAGGTGCTCCTCCGTCACGCTCTGAGCACGAGATCTTTTTGCTGAACTTGTTGTTGCTTCTTGCGCGAAAATATTTTTGCGTGCTCATCTCCCCGCTCCTTGATTTCTCCTTTTCTTCTTCGCTTCGTCTCTCTCCCTCTCCCCGTCCTCCTTTCTTCGTCTCCATCTATAGCGCGCATGTGGCTAGGTGCCAAATTATTGCATAATACACAACACATAGTATATATATATATATATATATATATATATATATATATATAATATATTGCTCTCTTCACCCTTTCAGGAGGCTCTTGCGGCAAAGGCATTCGTGCCTCCTTACCATTTGATCTATAAGGTAGTAGAACTAGCGACTAAAAATATGTACTGATAATAGTTCATAATATTTGTGCGTATGCGTGTGTGTGTGTGTGTGTGTGCGTGTGCATGTATATCTTTTCACGCTTTGTCGGTGGACTCGTTGCTCTCTGCTATGGGCTCGCTGCTCTGACAAACAAACATCCCCCCCCCCCTTTTCTCTTCCTTTCCCCCAAGATTAAAGCCACCAACGGCTACCTGGGACCTGTACTCGTTCCCCAAGCCAACATCGGCATTGCAGGGCGTCTTATCGTTACTGCTATTCGCGGTAGGCACTTATACGATACGCAGAGCATGGGCCATCAGGTAGATCTATTCGCGATGTTCTTTGTGACACACACATATATATATATATATATATATATATATATATATGTTTCGAGTATATATATATGATGGAGATAGATAGGGGAGAGGCTTTTTGTTTGTTGACCGTATGATCTAGATTCGGGAAGAGAAGTGTGGAGAGGGGGCGCAACAAGCCTTGCAGCGTGAGCGAGTGGCGGCAAAGCAACGTAGACGCAAATAAGCAGTGCTGTTCCCTCCCCCCCCTTCTGTTGGTGTGGTGTTACTTGCAGGATCCGTACATTCGTTTCTCCCTGGAAGGGAGGTCGAAGAGAAAGAAGATTGTTTATGCAGTGCCCAAGTGCGTCGATGGCGGGCAGAACCCTGTATGGAACCACACGGTGGAGATCCCCATCTCAAGCGAAGACCAGTTTCTCAGGATGTCGGTGTGGAGCAAGCGGATGGTTGCAGACTCGCTCATCGGCAGAGCACGCTTGCCATTGCACGGCGTGCTTCCCTTCATCTCCCCAGTAAGTGGCGTTGGGTTGCGTCGCTCGTCGTCGTAGCAATAGCAACAACAACAAGCAGCAGCAGCAGCAGGGCTAAAACGGCGAGCGCTAGACACGTCAATCAATCAATATTCATGCAGCGTGCTTCTTGGGAAAAAGTGTGATGATTACGTTTCTTCGCGTTCATCACCACTGTCCATTGTCGGTGCTTTCTCTCTCTCCCTCTCTCTCTCTCTCTCTCTCTCTCTCTCTCTCTCTTTCTCTCTCATTATCACACACACACACACACACACACACACACACACACGTGCTCGATGCACTCGCTCACTGGCAAATAATGCAGCCGGTCGCCTTCTACAACGAAGAGAACAAGAGTGGAGGATACAATAGTAATAATGCGGCGTATGAGAACTTATTCCTCTGCACCGGAGAATACGCAAGGATGTGCTGCAGCTACAGGTCGCCCTTCGTAGAAAAACGACGTCATCGTCGTCGGACAGCGAGCGATTGATTTTAAAAAGAAAAGAAGAAGGAGAGCACCATCTATCCTCTTCCTCCTCCATTTTTTTTCCTTCCTTATATCGCTACATTCTCCCTCGCTTCATTCTCGTGATACTAGAACTTTATATTTATAATATGTGTGTGTGTGTGTGTGTGTGTGTGTGTGTGTGCGTGTGGTGATGCAGTCACCGGTCGTGGTTTGAGTTGGTACGGGACCTGAAGAGCACCCATATGGCTGGTGAGATCCTTCTCGAATTCCGCTTCTATATCTACCGTGCGTCGAAGATCATCGATTGGAACAGCGCTGAGGGGAAGAAGCAAGCGGGGAGCATCCGGAGAGCTGTAAGTTGAAACACCAACCACGAAGAAGAATAAAATGAGTGAATTGATAACGAATGAATCAATGCATTTGACTGGAATGGGTGAGTACTTGAAACGAGTAGCTGCTGCGACACTGTGACACCGGTCGAGACTTAAAGTGAACCGCGATTTCCCTTCAAAAGATGATAGCAAAGCCTCGTTGTTCGTTGCATGACGTAAAGGACATGATACAAATATTAAATGCCTGTGGGAATGGCGCTTTATTGCGGTTTCAACAAGTCTCACCTCACCCTGCCTCTCCCCCCCTCATTTATTCCTTAGCCAAAGATCTTCGGCGAGCCGCTCAAAATTGGGTTGAACTCGAGTGAGGTTAAGATTCCACAGCCTATCTACGATTGCGTGGAGTTCTTGACAGAGCATGGACTGGATTCTGAGGTTGTTTCACATATACGTGTAGAAATAGAAGTTGCATCATCAGCACCATCATCATCACCATCACCATCATCACACGCGTATCTATATTGAATGATAATATACCGATATGCATCATGAAGAAGGGATGCAAGCCTTTGCCCCTCCTAGGCCGACTTCATCAACAGCCCCCCATCTCCTCCTTCTAACACTACTGCTGCTGCTGCTGCTGCTGCCTGCATCAGGGAATCTTCCGTGTCCCAGGTGATGCGAAGAAAGTCGGAGAGATGAAAAGTCTCTACGACCGCCGCCAGGAAGTTAGCCTGCAAGGGATTAACGAGGTGATGACAGTTTATTTGTTTATTGGCTTTACTTCGAGTATCCTGCTCCTGTAACCCCTCCCTCCCCCCCTTCCCACCCTGCCTTTCATTGCCTTCCTTAAAGCGCACGTGATAAGCAACTGTGCGGCACGGCACCGAAAAAGCCAATTTTTGCTTGATCTGGATGGAATCGAATATTGTTTTAATTACAAAAATAGTGCCTTACAACTCTCCCTCTCCTTCTCTCTCTCTCTCTCTCTCTCTCTCTCTCTCTCTCTCTCTGTGTGTGTGTGTGTGTATGTTGGATTTTGCAGGTGGCCGGCCTCTTAAAGCTCTACTTCCGTGAGCTCCCAGAACCGCTGATCCCATACACACACTACAAGGGATTTATCACCGTTCCCTCAGATGTAAGCTGTACGAAGAATAGCAGCCCAAGATAGATAGATAGATAGATGACGAAGAACCGATTAGAGAATATAGTAGCTTTCGCCGATTGCTACATGACTTCTTAAAGATTAGAGAAGAGGGGAAGAGAGGGGGTCGGTGGGGGCGGGCGAGGGGAGGATTTAGATAAATAATTGTATTAGTTTCCCAATCATTGCCGGTCAACCCGCCTCCTTCTTACAATGATCTGTTCCCGCAACTATTTTGTAGTCTTCCAGCACTGAGGACATGGTCGAAAAGTATAAGGTAGTAGTAGTAGTAGTAGTTGTAGTAGTAGTTGTACAAGTAGTAGTAAACACTAGTAACTGCTCCCCTCCCCCTTTCTCTTCCACCCTTTTCTTTGCGCTCTCCGCACAATTGCGAGGAGGGAATTTGTCGCCGCTTCTTTGATGTTTCGGCATGATCCTTTCTGGGGTGTATCATCATCATCATCATCATCATCAAGCTCCCTCCGCCATCCTTCATCGGATTGTTCACTTCTCAGATCGTGATGTCGACGATGGATCCTCTGACTAGAAACATTCTACGATATCTCACCTATTTCCTCAAGAAGGTCGGTCGGCCGTCGGTTATAGCGTTACGGTGTTGTGCTCATCGACTTTCACACTGCATGCAAGAAGAAAGAGGAGAAGGAGGAGGAGGAGGGGGGGTCGGTTGTGGGGGGGGATATAGTATACCAAAAGCAGGAGAAATTGGAAAAGCCTTCTCTTTCTCTTCTCCTAATCTTCACTGCACGCAATCGCACACTCAAGTGGATCGGCCTTTGCCTGACTCGAAATTCAATGCAATCCAGATTACGGACAAGGCCGATGTGAACAAGATGCTGCCGAAGAACGTGGCGACGTGCTGGGCACCCTCTCTCATGCGCTCAAAGAACGAGAATGATCCGGCCAACATCCGCAATATCCCGATGTCCATCGAATCGGTGGAAAAGCTCATCTTGGTAGTCGCGGGGATGATTATGTTTACACGCGCACGCATTTACATTGATGTCTGGGTGTGTGTGTGTGTGTGTGTGTGTGTGTGTGTTGTGGAAGAGGGAATAAGAAAGAAAGAGAGAGAGAAGAGGGTATATCTGAACTTAAAGATACCACAAATTGGTGCTGGGAAAGAATATATATATATATATAAGTCGGTATCTTCGGTAGAATGGCACGCTTGACTGAAATTAGTATTAATTGTGACGATGATGATGACGATGATAGTGGTGGTGATGTTGCTTCTTCCAAACAGTACAATGAAGAGGTCTTCGGACGCGCGCGTATCAAGGAAGAGCCCACGGCTATGAAATTTGATCCATCAAGCTCCGCGCTGAATGCACGACTCGATATCGATAATTTCAGCGGAAGTGATAATAGCAACAAGATGAAGACATCATTGAGACCCTCAGTTTTGAAAGAGGTGGCAAAGACGGGGAGAGGGGGTGCGGGAGAAACAGAGAGAGAAAGAGAGAGAGAGGAGTGGAAAGTGTAGGATCATCATGTGATTATTATGTTGGTGATAAAGCTTGCTGCTGGCTAATAAACTCCTTTCTCCCACCTCCTCCACCTCCTCCTCTTGGATATACTCAGATCAAAGAAGTCGCAAGCCCCTCGAGCGTGCAGAACAAAATGAAGAGAATAAAGGCCAGGCGCAACAGGTGGAATGCCAGAAAGATGTCGCTGCGAAGTCGCTCCCCCACTGCCTCCTCACTGGAGAGCGACTCGTCGTTGCCGGGGTTGAGCGCAAGGGCTAGAGAGGGAAAGGAGGGTCCCATGAACAAGCCACATCACACGAGGGCTCACGTCATCAGCTCATCTACCTTTCGGGAAGCACAAAATCTGAGCAGAAGCAGGGAAGCCAGTCCGGTGAGGCACATGGAAGAGGAAGAGGGAGAATCCTCGAGGCGTCGTGCTCGTAACAAGAGCTCTTCTTCCAGGTCGAGGAGCAGAAGCCCGTCTGGCGCATCAACGCCACAGATTTCCGTCTCAAAAGATATGCTCAAGTCGGTAAAGCTTAAGAGTAGCGGCGTAAAAAAGCGACACCCCCCACCCCCTCCCCCTAAAAAACCGGGTAGTTGTTCCGCTGCTGAGAAAAGAACAGCTGACGAAAGTAAAAAGGCCAACGCTGCCGAGGAGAATGAGAAGCAATAGCGGCGACAGCGTATAGCTAGTCTCTGCGGTGCATTCTGCACATCTACGTACGTACGTCCACGCTGGGCTAGAGTAGCTGTATCACAGCATAGTAAATATATATCAGTTCGTCAAATATGTATATTTTATGTTTATTTTTAAAAATAAACAAGTAAATCTAAACATGCATGCGCAGGCTTATCGTATTGCTCGCGATCGCTGATATATGGACATATATGTCCCTATACATGTAGCCGTCTACGACATGTGTACATCGCATGCCTTCAGTGTCACATATCGCTATATCGCGCCTTAGTTTTATGTACACGCATCCAGGAGGCAATATGTATATGACAATACGCATGAGCCACATATTAATTAACGTCGCTACCGACGTACATGCTGTGCCACGCAATGAATATTATGTATTTTATGTGTATGTGCGTGTGTGTGTGTGTGTGTGTGTGTGTGTGTGTGTATACATAGCAAGTGGCATACATCGTAAGGTCTGCAACAGCCAAAAACGATCCTTCATTTTGCTGGTGAGAATACTATGTAAGAGGATTTTTTTTAAAATAAACAATTTCATAACGATATCCAATTGGTGCCAAACAGGCGGAGCAGCAATGAGCCATAAATGGCCCAATCCAAAGCTTCGGAGATTCTCGTTGCGTGCAAGTGACAGATGGAGAACACAATTGGACTTCTACAAGATACATCATGATAGCTGATCACAACTTTCCTCCTCGGACGAATTTAAGGCATGGCCCACTGAGGAATCTTTTTCTTTGCGATAGGGCTAAGGATCTATTTATTTCACGAGATGAAGGGAAAGCAGCCACAGCACAATAATAAATAAATGACCAACAAACCAACCCTGTCAGAAATCTTCCGTTTCAATGAAAGGGGGGGGGGGGTGGGAAGGGGTGGCGGGTAGAAAACACGAAAACATTATGCACGACTGACTGTGTGACAACCTTATTTGGGCCGGATGGCACCTTTTCTTTTCGTCCAATTGTTTTCGTCATGCTCGTGTTTAAATCAGGTTCTGTGTCTCGGAACAATGCTTTGGAAAAGTCCCAGTAGCTAATAGCTCCGTTTTGCGGTCTGAAAGACTCAAACAGTGCCTCCTTTTCATTCTCAGGTAAGTGAATACCCAAGGTGTTGAGAGCGTGGGAAAACTCGTCACAGTCGATATCCCCACTATCGTCGGTATCGAAGTGGCGGCATGCCCGGTACAAGGTGACATTTTCGAATTTTGAGCACTTGGTGCGCTGCCTAACTTTCTCACGGATCTCGTCTTTGAGTGAGTCTAGCTTCTTCTTGTCCATTTCTTTCATCTCCGCTGATGGCACCTCCCTCACTTTGAAGGCTTTCTCGACCATTTGAACAAATTTGTCGTCGCTTGCAGGGATGTAAGAGGAGAGCTCGGCCATGTATGCCATGAACTCTTCCAGGGAGACTCGAATCGGCTTTTTCTTCACCTTATGAAGAAGGGTCCCGTTGAAACTGTTGATGAAGCTCTTGTACGCCTAAATGATAAAGAAGGAATGAATTATTGCATGAGTAAACAATATGATAGGCTTTTTTGAGTGCCTACCTGCTCTTCCTTGAGTTCGCCGGAGAGAACCTGAAAATAAATGCAGATAACGTAACATGCATGAGAGTCGTGTGCTGTCTGTTATTAAAGCCTCAGTTGCATCAGCTTGATGGAGGTTTATTTTATAAAACAGTAGTTATCTTAATTGAGGAGAATGTCAGCATGTGCAAACCATGGACCTTGGGGTGCGTTGTGGGGTCATAAACAGCCTTCATGTCATTGAGGTAGACTATCCCGATGTCATTTTTGTCGAATTTGGCAAAGGCCTTGAGGCATATTTTGGCTCTGCGACCGGACAGCTTACCTCTCTGCAAGAGCAAAAACAAGGGTGAGGAATATTGACGAGAAAGAACAGGTGGTGCATTTATTCGCAATAATAACAGACCGAGATCCCGACGAGGAATTCCTCATATGAAATGCTTCCGCTTTTGTCTGTGTCGAACGATCTGGATGGTTGGTGAGTCGAAGGGGGTAAAAGAGAACAATAAGTACGAATATACAGTAGACAAAACTCTTCTTGCGCTAATGTAGATAAGCAATATTCTGTGTTTGTGTACGAATTTTCGTAGGGGGTATGGGATTTACCTGTGCCTATTTCCCTTCCCCCTCCTTCTCTCTCTCTCTCTCTCTCTCTCTCTCTCTCTCTCTCTCGCTGTGTGTGTGTGGGTGTGTGCGCGCGCGTGTGTTTGTGTTTGTGGCGCCTTACTGGAAGACTCGGCTCATCTCGTGGTTTTTTAAGAAAATTCCAGCACGTTGAAGGCACTAATTTGATAAGATTCAGAATTTATGGACACCATTCGAATATGAGGCGGCAAACATGGAAGGCTCATTACCATGGACCATTCATCGAAGTCAAATGACCCGTCGCCCGACTGGTCGTTTTGTTTAAAGGTCCTGTCAGGGCGAAGATTCGGGATCAAATGTGAGATAATTCACAACTTCATTTACTGTGCTGAACTTACTATCCAGAAAAGAAAAAGTAGTTACCTAGCAAGCTGCTTTATAGAGCAACCCCTTCGAACCTTAAGCTGAGCCTTTACATCCTCCAATATTTCTGGCAATGTTCGCGACATTTCACTTTTGTTTCCTGAATCATAGTAAGAGGAGCGAGAGAAAAGTTCAGCCACACCATCGTTTCTTCATTTACGTGTGGAACCTCCTTCTACTGCAAGTGTTCCAAAAAATAATAAACCTAATACAAGGAGGTGTGTTGTAATGCTATTCACACGTACGTCTTAGAGCTTATTGATCCTTTCGACCAGAGCTATTGGCGCTTGTGGGGGAGGATGCAATATTACTAGTTTCTTCGAACGGATAACAATTCGATAACTGCTTGGCCTGCGCAGGTTAAGATCCAACTGAAGACAGAACTATCCGCCTGCCAAGGCGTAAAATTCTGATTTTTCCACACCAGTGGTAAACTATACCTCCAAACGAAATACGTTTTCCATGTCGCATCAAGTCTTTTTCTCAGAGCGTGTGCTTAGCTGAAGGCAGGAAGAAGAAACCGATCCTGATACCGAGAAAGATGAAGCCAAGATATCCTCGGTTTTCTTACTAAGACATCGTCCTCATCATGTCGCAAGTTAGGCTTGATAAAAATTGGGTACCGGTATATCTAATTGAATGCCCGACTCTCTTCGGATTTTTTTGCTGCAAATCCACGAAATCTGCAACGAGCAGCTCGAGGTGCACGAGTGAGCAGTCGCGAACTGATTTCTACCCAGATGCAACGAGTCGCAGGTGGTGAATCTCCGGCGTTAATGTCGATCCGACAAATAAATCTTACCTCCGTTTTGTTGTCGTCCGTCGTCCTTCCGCCGCCAACTGCTCGGTCGGATCTACGATTTGCACCCGCCGGCCTGCCCGCCCGCACGAACGAAGAATCTTGCCCCGTTCTCCTTCTCCTCCTTCCCTTCCTTCCCTTCCTCCTCTTCTTCAAGGGGATCGTGGCCCGCGGTCAGCAGACGAATCTCAGAGGAGAAATATACGCAGTGGCTTTTGCACAAAGAGAGAATTGGAGGTTCCGATCGGATTCGGATCTCGAGTGTTACAATGCAGGGCCAGGGAGAAGAGACCTTTTCCCGAAGCTCACAGGTTACAGAGGTAGTTCCTATGGTGTGATACGAACAAGATATTTGTGGTCCAAGTATGCTAAACTTCGAAATATGTTTAACTTGGATTTTCGTGGAACTTAGATTTTCCGAAAGTAATCTAAAATCCAGCGCTGTGCTACGAACGACTGACTCTTTGTTTCCCTCTCATTTAAACGTATAACCTCTCAGACAACACCTCTTTTCGGCTCACAGACCTCGCCGACTGATAAGCGGAGACGAGTAAGCTTATTCTCAAGAATGTGAAACAACCTTCACCACCCCTACTAACTTTTCTCACACTTTTCTCCTCTGCTCTTTCTTCAGACTTCGCGGGCAGGACCGCTATTCTCTTTGGCAGCCTCCTTTATTGCCTCCGCGGCGTTGTGGTAATAATCTCGTATTTCTCTGAGAATTCAAGCATTTTTTCTCCTTCTTCTTCTTTTTCGTCCAATCCAAGATGCACTTCGGCCTTATAAATTTTCACGTTCGGAATGTAATTTTACAAGGGCCTTCTTTCCCACCTCCTCCGTCGACAAGCTCATGGAAGCTACCCTTCTCGGGTCTATCAGTAGCATCAGCAGCGATACAATCGATGTGTAATTTCTTCCAAAATATGATGTATCATGTCATTTCCACACTTTTTTTGATGAAGTACACCCAACGTGAGACTTTGAATTTTACCATGATAACACCATACGCCATCATTAGAAACGGCCATAGCTCGGGTTGTCCGGTGGGTCCCGCATGCAAGTAAGGCAAAATATTTTGATTCTAAAACAGTACGCAAACACAGCTCACGCTCACTCACACATACACGCACAAGTACGTGCACAGATGTTGGGATTATTTGCTCATGTGCGTGTGTTCAGAATGTGTACAACAAGTATAGTGCTGCATCTGTCGTGCATACGAAAATGGGCCTCCTTCCTAATAATATGAACTGCTGTCCTTGATGGTATTAGACTACCCAAACGATACGCTACATCTCGATTGAGGATATCAAACCGAATGGTATTGTTGCTTACGCGCCGCACTTGCAGATAGTATAAGGCTTCTGGTATGACGGGACCTACTTCTTTCCATCGCTGTGATGGTGTTTACATAGCCATAGTACTTCTTTCACCTCTATGATGATAGCGTTTGCAAGGCCACAATATACCGTTGCATTTCGTTGAATTGACAAACGTTGCGGTTCTTTCTCTCTGTTATTTGTCGATGGTTTGTTGTCTCAGATTGGCACTACAAATGGAAATTTCGTTTGCGTGACGATGGACTGGTGGCCCGCGGTATGTATGTACGTACACACGTACTACCCCATAATACCGAGTCTTATAATTCCCTCTTATAATTCCCTCTTACTTGCAGTGAAAGGCAACGAAAGAAATAATTCGTTTTTCTACTAATGAGGATTTTCTTTTGTTTTGTTGGGAGATACAATGCAAAGGAGTAGTCGTTGCGTATAATTTGCCTCTTCTTCTTGGTTCTCCAAGAAGCAAGACATCTCATAGAGGATATCGTCGTCGTGAAAATCATCATCTCACTCCAAAAATTTAATCTCACGTAGGAGAAATGCGACTACGGCCACTGTCCATGGCACAATGCGTCGATGTTAAATGCGGACTTGAACCATCCTCTGTTACGAAAGTATGTGCGTCCATATCGTTCTATATGTACATATATGTATATATATATATATATATATATATATAATACTCTATGTACCGCCAAAGCAGAAGGTAGGGTGAAGATAATGGGAACAGTAGCGCACGGGGTTGCATGAGAATATCGTTGCCGTCCTTATCATCATCAACACCATCATCATCATCATCATCTTGCATGAGAATATCATTGCCGTCATCAACATCATCGTCGTTTTCAGCAGCAGCATCAGCAGCAGCAAGATCATTCATATAACTCAATTAGTGCCGTTAAAACGCTTTCTCCTGTGGTTCTGAGGCTAGGTTGAGATTTTAAGAAAACGACGCTACACCAATAGAAGACAGTTTTTCTTTCTTTCTCTCTCTCTCTCTCTCTCTCTCTCTCTCTCTCTCTTTCTTTCTCTTTCTCAACGTATCGACTGAATTTTCGAAACAACGACGCCAGGAGGATCTCTCACCGATCACATCATCTACAAGGTTGTTTACTAATCTTCTCCGCGTACGAGTTTGTGTGATTGCGGCCTCTGTGTGATTGTGGCGTCGTTGTTGATGGATGTCCCTTGGCACCGTACAACGCAACCTCAGGTTCCAACGACATCTGGGAAGCTTCCACCAGAATGCCGTCCTATCGTGCCAGACGCTGACGACCCTCTCGGTGATGATGATGATGATGGTGATGATGATGATGAGGATGAGGATGAGGGTGGTGTAAAATGTAAGATATATGATGATGATGATGATGATGATGATGATGATCATGAGCATCATGAGCATCATGATGATGATATAGCTGGATCTACTCTCACCAGGATTTCGAGGGGGCTGCCTGACGATGGGACGGTGGGACGAGCTCAATAAATTTTGCAGGGTAGTAGTAGTAATAGTAGTGGTAGTAGTGATGATGATGATGATGATGATGGTGATGATGATAATGGTAGCCTGAGAGCAGTAGCCATGTGCGCTAGGGTGGTTTCTGGGTATGCGTTACACCAGATATATATACACACACAGACACGGAGACAGACAGACATATTTACTGAGTGCTTTTAAAAGAGAGAGAGAGAGAGAGAGAGAGAGAGAGAGAGAGAGAGATGAGAGAGAGATTAGTACCGAATGCGCGTATCATACTTCACAGGACTTGGGTTGTTCCGTTGTGTTCGACCTGAACCTCGCTGGTGGCCTTAAATCGAAGGTAGAGAAGAAGAAGGGGAGGGAGGGGGGTATATGACCATCATAAAGTCAGTGCGTAACAACCTGCTGCCTTATCAATATATTAGCCCGAAGATCCCTTCTGGAGGGGAGGGGAGTGGGACTACAAAAACGTCGAGGTGACATGGCGTATGAGAACAGAAAATGATGTGCTGTATGGTGGTCGGCATTGATTGATATCATCATCATCAATCATCATCATCATCATCATCATCATCATCTACCGTCGTCTATTAGGCCTTCTTACAGTACACAAGGGCTCAGGAGTACGACATCCTTGGATTTGAGCTCGGAAATGAGGTGCTGGTGCTGGTGCTGGTGGACATGACAACATTGCTCCCTTCCCCTCCTCTCCCTTCGCATACAAGATATTAACATGTATATATGTGCGGTGTGGTGTGTGTGTGTCTGAGAGCTTCTGTGAATCTTCATCGTGATCACATCGTATCATTATCGTATTTTTGACCTTCTGTTGTTGGTTTCCGTCTCCTCCTTTTCCCTCCTTCATCATCGATCATCGTCTGATTGGTCACTGCTCACAGATCGACATAGCTCACGGAGTGGGCGCTCGCGTTCCCACAAATACCGTACGTGCGGCGATGATGACGACGACAACGACGAATGATGATGATGAAGATGAATGATGATGATGATGATGATGATGACGATGATGATTCTAACATTAGTAACGTCTTCCCGTGACTGACACCCTTAGATGGCCAGGGCATTCCGCAAGCTGCACGCGATGGTTTGTTACCAATCTTGCTGCTGCAGTAGTAGTAGTAGTAGTAGTAGTAGTAGTAGTAGCGGTAGTAATGCATTCCAAAAGCCCCGAAATGACCATCCATCATCCGTGTCTCTCTGGATCATCGATGCACATCATCATCATCTTCAATCTGCAACCAGTGCCTGGTCGGAGTTGTTGGACTGCTGACGGGGGAGGAAAACCGACGATTCTCTCCCCCCACATCGCGGCCAATTATGTGCTTTATCGTGCGTGTTGTTGTATGTATTGTATTGTATTGTATTGTATTGTGTTGTATGCATGTCGCACCTGAATCTTCCTCGTCGATGTGCGAGCCCGAGAGGCTCTGAACGAGGCAATAGTATTGCTTATGATCTTGTCCTTTTTCTCGTTTTGTAATTAAAAAATGATTATTGGTATCATCGCGCATCAGGTCGCTAGTCTCTGGCCATCGAAGGAATCACGGCCGCTTATCGTAGGAATATAGCAGCAGCAGCAGCAGCAGCAGAAATGAACGATAGTTTTCCCATCGATAGGAACATCATAAGCGACATCAACTCAGAATCAACAACAGCACAGCATTCGCGATCGACATTTCTTTCATTCGCGAAAACAGCGATGATGGTTTGGCCGCCGCGTCGCGGGTCAAAAAATCCATGGCTGTTTTCGGTTCTTCCTAGCTAGCGGTGGAGCAGCATCTATGATTCTGGCTGCTGAAGCATCTTTTTCTCTCTTCTTCTTCCATGCACACACCCTTCCCTCCTCCCTCCTCTGCATCATTAGCATCACCATCATCACTATTATCATCATCATCGTCGTCATCGTCATCATCATCATCATTATCATCCGCCTTCTTTTAGATTGGACCTGAC
>ADNK01000443.1:0-42500 GCA_000320545.1 Bigelowiella natans CCMP2755 | reverse complement strand
AGTTACTACAATATTTTTTCTGTATATAGTGAGAATAGTGAGCCACTCTCTCTACTCTCCTCTTGATTCCTCGCGATTCCATCCGTACACGAATAGTCGCTGTCCGGTGAAGCAAATTACCTGTTTGCCATAATATTTCCCATAGATACGGCGTGTTGACTAAAGTAATAACTGTAAAGCGTCATTGTGGCTCGATGTGACATTCTATCACATACTGCTAGCTATACTACTCAAGATTTATCTACGTTTTCACTCGATTCCATTATTTCCCGCGTGCGCCTGCACTTCGCTGTGTTCGTCACTAATCTATAAAATGTGCAACATTATTAAAATACTGCTAATTTTTGCTGCTGCTATAGGCTATCACGCAGCGCATCGTACGCTAGCTAGCTAGTACGTATCTAGGTATTCGTCGAAGGCACCTTATTTTAATTAGACTGCTGCTGCTGTGTCGTAACTATGCTACGTGTGATGCATCAGCAGTGTTGCTTCATAGCGCCATAACTAGATAGATACAGATAGACAGAGGGACATCAACCGTAGCTATATCATATCACAGTACGTAGCATGGCAATAAATGACTGCGCATGTGATCGATGACTACATATGCTATGCCGTTTCATTCACTGCAATTTCCAGTGCGAGTTAGCAAGAGCTTTTCTGATATATAGTTATATGCATATGCCCCGCATATCAGATATGTCACATCCGGCCTTGCCCATACTGCATGAGCATGCATTGTCAGCACACCAACGCCTACAATGCAACATCTGGACATGTCTCGCGGCATGGCACATGGCATATGTAACTAAGATGACCGCCGGCGGCGTTTCTGCTGACGCTGCTGGCTTTGTGACACATCTAGTGCTAATTCCTCTGCTGTCATCTTTTCCTGGCATCTACGAACAAGCTCGGCCTGAACTGCTTCGCGCCTCGCATGCCTCTCACGTATCTTGACCTCTTTTTCCAGATCAACGACGTTCAAAGGAACCCCCAGCGCCATTGCATGTGCCTTCAACACGGAGATTTCAGGTTCAGTGGCTATCGTTATCACCTGTGCATTTTATGGCGGATCATGGCATAATGAGATGGTGTTTGATTCCATGAGGAAAGAGTGGGGGGGGGGGGGGGGTTGAGACGATGACAACACCACGGCCCAAACAACTTGCAGCCGTGACGGGGATGATTGTATGGGGTGGCGCTGAAGTAGCGGCAACCTCTCCCTCTCCCTCTCTCACTCTCTTTCTCTCTCTTTCTGCTCGCTAGCCCTCACCGTGCCTTTCCTCCCCTCCCTCCCTGCCCTCCCAGCAAGGTGCAAGTAGTCGTCGGGGGTTGGAGGTACTCCCAGGATGAAAACGTGGTTGACATCTCGGAGATCAAGACCCCTCGCCGCTCTGAAGCTGGCAATGACGGCACGTGTGGATGGGGAAGGCCAGATTCTTGTCATGTTGCTAAGAGTCATTTCAGCGGAGTAAGGTGCCACTCCCTTGGATTGTATACACTTCCGAGCCAGAGCTACAGCCTAGGAGGAGGAGGAGGAGGAGGAGGGGAAGGAGGAGGAGGTTGTACACTGGAATCACACTGGCAGCAATTACTACTACTACTTCTACTAGTACGACAGCCACAGCTAGTACCTTACTATGCGTTAGGCGCTTATGGTCTCGAAAGATGATGAAAGCCCTCTCAGGACGTGTCGCATTCCACACTTGACCGAGCATGTCAAACAGAACGGCGTGGTTACTATCTTCGTCGGTGGGGGGGGCGGTTGCCGTTGTGCTTGTCGCCACTTCACCATTGGCGTTGTTGTTGTCGCTATTGATACTGCTACTGCTGCTGGACCTCCCTCTGCACACCTGACACACACGCACACACACACACACACATATATATATATATATATATATATACATATATTCGGCAGTCCAAATATATCTTTTCAATAAGGCGTGTGGACACGACAGCAATCGTCGGATGTTTTCCGCGATGACGAGTCGTGAGGTAGAGAGAGAGAGAGAGAGAGAGAGAGAGAGAGAGAAAGCAGTAGTCGTCGTTTCTTTCAAATACTCTTTTTTTCCATGAAAAGTAGGTACCACAGCGGTGTGTTTCAGGAGGGCTACCATTCCCACCTGATGGAGGAGGATGACAAAGAATTAAGAGCAAACCAAAAGACGGAGAATAAGCACAAAACACGAACAAAGCGCATCGCACATATCAACGTATGTTCTTCCGAGTTTGCGGCTTGAGCCGGAGAGATCTATCCAGGTTGATCGCTACTGACGTATTATTAGATGCAGTACATTTCCAACGCCTCTCTTAATGCAATAGAACTTCTTTGGAAGGTGCGCCGGGGGACAGGTCACCACTTTTCCTGCATCCTATTCATATATCACCATACACACACACACACACACACACACACACAGAGAGAGAGAGAGAGAGAGAGAGAGAGAGAGAAATCCTAACATCACATTTTAAATATTATATGATGAAAAAACTGGTGTGTGAATAGTATTACCGCGACTCTTCGATATCCGAGGAATCGAGACAGCACTTTCCTTGTTGCCGCCTATATTATACATTCAATTAAGAAGCAAACGGAAAGGAAGAAAGAGAGGTAGAGCAGCAGCATTTTAGAATATGTCACATTTGGATGGATGGCGCTAAACCATTTTTGTTGTTTACTACTACTACTACTACTACTACTACTACTACTCTCATTTCTTGAGAGGATACATCAAAGGAAATGCTCACGAATATTCGTATTCAATGTTTTGAATGACAAGATTATGCTTGTGCGAAAATAGTGTGTGTATATGTGTGTGTGTGTGTGTGGCTTCGAATCAACGCTAAATCATCACTGTTCAGGACCACCATCACCACCATCATCATCATCATCATCATCATCATCAACGGCATTATTTCATGCAATCTCTTAAGATTCTTTTTTAGGAACACACACACACACACACTGAGAGAGAGAGAGAGAGAGAGAGAGAGAGAGAGAGCATAAAACGCATATTAATTTATTAATCTATTGATTTATTGATAGTAAGTAAGTATGTAGGTTGAATTCGCTCACATGCATTGTGGCCGACGCGCAAATGAGCTGAACATCGACGAGGCTGCTACGACGTCCGCGAGGGAGTACTCCTTCTCGAAGTTGAGCCTCTTTTTCCTCCTCCTCCTCCTCCTCCTCCTCCTCCTCCTCCTCCTCATTCTCCTGCTCATCCTCCTTCTCATCTGAACATGCAGTCGTACCCGCTCTCATGGCATCCTCCTTCACTACTTGCATGGCTGCGCTCGGTTTCTTCTTGAACTATGTATGATGGCGTCACAAAGGAGGGGGGAAAGGGAAGCGTACGGCCGTAGATAGATGATGACGATGATGATGATGATGATGATGTGATGATAGCGGTGATGATAATATATACTCTCAACATCTACGATGATCTTTTTGTATTCCTTGGCCCCAGCCTGCTTCCCCTCTCTTTTCTAACCCTCCCCAATCGTCTGTAAGATAGATCCTTACTTACGATCGTTTCTCCATCCTCCCCCCTCACTTAGCAGTCATCGCTACAGACACGGAGGGTGGGGGGAAAGGGGGGGGGGGGGGGGGGGGGTAGGCTCCTTACCAAGCCCAGCAGTTTCAGTGAAGCTTTGTTAGAAGGAAGTGACTCGGGGATGTAGCTGACGGGGGAGGGGGATTACGGAACAAGGAGGAGGAGGAGGAAGAAGAAGAAGAAGAAGAAAGGGAGGAAAGAAAATGATTGATGCGAAGCTGAGGTAGTAGCCAATAAAGGCACATAATATTATAATATGCATATATCAATCACGCTAACTGCAAAGCAACAACAGCGCCTATTACTCTAACCTGTCTGCCTCATCCAGCACGATAGCATCGATGTTTGGGAGGATGGCGTCCTTGCACATTTGCCTCCGGAGTAGCTTATACAACCCCACTGGAGTGCCAATCAATGCCCACAGAGAGGATCTCTAATACGTGTATTGGCGGCGTGTGTGGGTGCGAGCGAAAGAGAGATGCATAGAAACATGGAAAGAGATATATTCTCTGAGGTCGTGATGGCAGCAGAGGGGAGAAGCATAACACATATATGATTCCTTTATCTCTCTAGGTTGTCCTCGATCGACTGATTGATTGATTTCTTGTCACAGTCGTGATGTCGTCGTCCACAACTATTCTACGGCTACTACTTACGTTGGCCTCGTCGGTGAGCAGCTCGGTTCTAAGGTTGTTTCGGATGAACCATGAGGATGAGGATGCAGAAATAGTGGAAGAGGGGGGGAGGGTGAGATTTGTAGGAGTGCAAATTGACATTCCACCAGTTTGTGCATCATGCGTGTTTCTACAGATGAGAAGACTCTTCCATCGTCTCAACTGTTTCTCTGTCCTCATTCTCTTCTCTCAATTCCCTCCTCCTTCTTCTTCTTCTTCTTCCTTTCTCCTATGATACTCTCCTCATCAGTGGTGGTGGTGCTGATGGATGATGGCGAAAAGGAAGTCCGAAAGTAGTGTGTTGTGGAATAAATTGGGGGAGAAGAACATTCGATGAAAAACGACGACGTCGCGAATAAATATGATGATGATAATGATGCTGCTACTGATGCTCATGACGATAAAAAATTAAACTAACGGACATTGGCTCAATGTTGGTACTCGAGGTGACGACAACAGACGCCCGCTGGCAGTTTACAGCTTCCCCCCCTCTTCCTCCTCCCCGCGCTCGCTTTCCGCCTTCTCCATCCGGATGAATTCCCTCGACCCACTTCCCAACTTGCTCTGCCAGCTCAGGCGAGGGGGCCACAACCATGATCAAAGGGCGACTAATATGCCTTCCACAGCTGTCGTTGCTGCTACCACCACGGCCAGTTCTGTTGGTGCTGCTGGCTCGATGCCTCGAAACTACATCGTTTTGTTCCCAGCGGCTCAAGAGGGGCAATAAGTAGGCGAGGGTCTTCCCACTCCCCGTTTCTGTTGTCGTTGATGGTTGTGTTTAATTGTTTTTAATTCTTGTGGAAAGAAAAGCCTTTCAAACAGGATGGAGCTGGGAGTAAAGGTGAACCCCATTCCAACAGTGAAGAATGGCGTTCCATTTCCACAGCATATTAGCTCATATAGCGTTCATATAGCTTTTTTGACGACAGAAGACAACGATTATCCTCCTACTCCAGTAGAGGCTGTGCTCTGCTACGGAGGCAGGATCATCGATATTCTCCGTCGTTAAAGATTACTGCATGCGCCGCCTCACACCATAACGCAACATCATCATCATCATCATCATCATTATCATCATCACTAGGTGAAGAGAGACTGCAGTATGTAGTATGAAATAACCTGCGTGAATCACGGTGTTGTTCCGGTCGAGTATCCGAAGCATGGCTGCCTTCTGGATGGCGGTAGGATGAGAGAGACCGAGCGCGTCAAGACGCGTTCGAATCCGTTGTGAGACAGGGATGGGTCCAAACTTCGACGTGGATCTGCGACTGCCGTCGTCAGCTTTGCCACGCGATTGTCCTGCAGCTTTCCTTGCTGCTGCCTTTCCTGAGGTTAGACCAGATACCCGGCCCCTCTCCTCCGGGCCTCTTTCTCTGCACAAGGATACCGCAATCATGCATAGCAGCAGCACAACCCAGTCCTTCCTCTGTCGCAGAGCCCTTCGCATCGGTCGGGAAATGCGCCTATTTCATTCCACTAAAGTAGTCTGGCATTTAAGAAGAAGAAGAAGATCATCTCTGTTGGTTCAAAGCACCCCTCTCTCTCTCTCTCTCTCTCTCTCTCTCTCTCTCTCTCTCTCTGTCTCTCTCTCGCGATGCTACCTGGCGACGAACGAAGCTGTCGAGGCCTGCTCTGCACTAGGAGGAGCAGGGGCAGGGTGGCCGATGATCAGGTCGGAACAGGAGAAGGCTGGCGCGAAGGGAAGCCGAGAAATTAAGAACACGTCCCTGGAATATCGGCCAGGGTTCTTCACCAGCTCGCAACACCTCGGCAACAACTTTCTGCTCGCAACACATCGGCAACAACTACTTTCTGCTCACAACACACCAGGCAACAACAATCCATCACATGGACGTATCGACGTACCACCCCCCTTACTAACGGAAGAATTAACGGTACGGATTCAGGAGGATCGAAGGAAGGAAGAACCCTCGCGATCGATTGTCGGCCTAAACTGATAAATCCAACCCACCCACCCTCATGGTATCTCGCCAGCGCTTGGTCTACTATGTTCCACTTCTCATCTTTTGTGCCCTTGACTCGAACCTCGTGGCTTCACGCTCTGCACACAGGTGCACTTGCATTGCATGACTAGGGCTGGACCATTATTGCTTCGGTTTAATATGTTGCACGGTGACCACGCATGATGGGTGGGAAGCAATCCTCGATCATTCCACACGTAAATAGGCGATATTTCCTTCCTTCCTTAGGCCGAGGAGCTGCTTTAAAATTGATCCGATCCATTCTCCTTCCCCGTACTTGAACAATGGGTTGCAGACCTCTACTTCGCAACCGCTAAAGTTTCGAAGAACGGTGCTAGCAGCCAGGACGACTACTACGATGTCACGTTTAGGATTGTCGCCGTACCTTTCGCCTGTACGGCGACGCTCCTATAATAATAGACTCCACGCCAGAAAGCCAGGAGAATCTCCAGTTGCGGGCGGGTGAATTGAATTTTGACATTGACAATTGAAACCAATACAGCCAAGCACTACATACAATATGCGCTAAAATCACCTGCACCTAATTTTCATAAAGAATTATGTTCTCATGCTCAGCTACTCAATTTCTCACACAATACTTCTACGTATCTGTTCGCCATCGTTCAACAGGATGATAAACCCAGCATACTGGAAGCTTGAATACCTCAAAGCGGAAATGTAGCAGCAATCTAGATCTCTCACTTGCTACCTTCCTATTCATTTACCTTTTCTTCCCAAAAAATATTTCATGTATGTTGATTTGAGGACGCAATACCAAACAATTTATCACCGCCATCAGCATCAATATATGAACTACCACATTGAATGTCTAGGTTCAAGCAAATCCCCCCAAAACTGAAGGTGCTCTTAGTTGGCAGCGGGACTGCACGGGACGCGTTCTACTTCCCCAAGTTGTCGAAGCATCTATGTCACGTTGTGATCTTGTTTTTGTACCGTAGTTTTCATCATCAGAATTATCATCACCAATACCACCATCATTTCATTCTTTATCATATATTGTAACATCCTTCTCCTTCTGCTTCTTCTTCAAGGGAGGTTGAAGTGACCCTGGAAGGACTGACGGTAGGGCTGCAAGATGTTATTACCGCTGGAGGATCTGCTCTGCCAAAGCTTCAAGTTACCAATTCAATCAAGGCTCTTCCTGCTGGTTCATATGACTTATCTATTGTCGCAAATAATGCTGTCGTAGTTACCTCATAAAGTATGAAAGCAAGTAGCAGCGACAACATTGTCAACATGTAGAAGGAGCCAAATATCTAATATCAGAAATAAATGATTGCCGCACGGTGAAGATACTACTGCTGGCACCGATTGTTGGTCATTAAATCATCTAAAATGCATATTGTCGTCTTAACTTCAGGGTCATTTGATGCTGTTGTTACCGTTGGAGAGTTCTCTCGAGTTACAGAAAACGGCAAAGTTAATCCAGACAAGGTGCTCCAATGTATTACTATAGACCAAGATTGGAACACACGCCTGCATCAAACATAAACACTAAAACAGTTGAATATAATATATATATATATATATATATATAATATTTACATATATATTGTCGTATGGTAATATGTTACTCACACGCATACACACACACACACACACACACACACACACATACCTAAAGTCTTAGATTTCGTGAAATATTATTGTGCCTAAATAGTTTTCCCATGGATTTTCAACAGTTTTTCAGGGATGTAACCCGTGTTCTCCGACCAAACGGGCGCGTTGTATTTTTGGAGCCATCAGAGGTAGCTGTATCGATACACTTTGTAGATCCCCCGCTGAGACATTAGCAACCATTTGTTGCAGCTGGATATGGATTTCGTTGTGGAGTGAAACTGATCATTTTTATTCATCGTCTTGTAGGCAAAGTTTCCACTTCAGTTTGAAAAGTATGTACCAGAGAGCTCCATCAACTCAGATGTAAGAAATGTAGTAACGTTAGTAATGGATATCCAAGAAAATTAAGTCTTGAGATGCAAACCTTACACGAACATGAAAATGCGATATGATGTTCTTTTTTATATTGTTCTTGAGTTTTAACCGAATTGAGGTGTTCCTTTTATTCGTGAGAACGCGTATGACAGCATATTGACATGTTGAACACACTACTTAAATGCTTAGAGCGAAGCTCTTCTTGGACCGTTTGGGAGCACATTCGATTATGGAGAAGCAGTTTTACTTGAATCAGCATCTAGTGCTAATTCAGATGGAAAGGCAGGTTTCTCTTCTTCGAGCACGACTCTGGGTTATTCAGGCTCAAAAAGGAGCGGCAAAAAACGAAGAATGGGATGATGCTCCCGACTGATGAGAAAATGAGATGCACTGCTTGACCTTGAAGAACCACCTAAGCGCAATTCATGCTCGTGTTCAAGCATTTGTATGAGGCTTGCTAGCTTGCTAGCTTGTACAGAAGTATTACACTAACATCTAGACATGCTGACAGGAGCTATACCATGTGCCATCTCAGTCAACACTAAAAAAATAATCTGTGCCCATGCTGCAAAAAATGAAGGCACCAAGCTAGCAAGATCTAGCTAGCTAGGCGGCCCGACATGCCCTAGTGTTAATTAGCTAGCAGCGTGCGCTACTTGTAGTGCACAGTGCAGGCTGCGTCACATACTACACCTACACAACGATTGCATGCGCCGCTGTCATTAGCTAACGAGAGCGTGTGCATGTATTACTTTTGCATGAATGTACAAATGCACACATACGCACAGCACAGCGACACGTATATTCACATATGTGTCTTAGATGTGTATATTAACACACACACACACACACATATATATATATATATATATATATATATATAATATCGTGTATAAAGTCGTGTATGTGCTATGTGCTTGTGAGCTATGCTATTTGTGTATGTGTGCGAACGTCCACTCGCCAATCTCGAACATTCTTGTTCCACAGCAGCAACATACTTTGGACTTTTCCGTCTCCGTCTAAGTGGGTTGTAGTCTGCTTTCCCAAGTTAGATTTCATAGACCGCATGTGTGCTGTGTTAATTTTGATTGCTTGAGATCCTGATGATGAAACTATGCATGCATTCGCTTCACAGATTCGAAGCAGCTTACAGCAGATTACAAAGAACCCCCGGAACCTTAAAGCAAAGATTAATGTAAATGAGGTCTAGATCTCATCATTGTTTGCATTTAACTTTATATCAAACTTTTACCGAACTTACGCCCTGGGTTGGAACATTTGCTGTCTTCTCCTCGGAAATCTTTTGCATAACCTCACCTGTTGGGTGAAATATAATGCAGAAGGAACACAATGTAACGAAGGCCAGGCTCCTTATTACCTTCCTTAACCTTCTTAGCCTCGGCGATAATGATAGGAATAAGGGCGGAGGGGAGTGGCCGTCCGAAAGGACTGTCAACATCCTTTTTCCAGAAATAGATGATCTCGAACTTTGAGTTCAGACTAAGAATAAATCAGTAGCGTGTTATAGATGGCAAGTTGGCAGCAGATGGAAAATATTTATCTCACACGATGATCGCTGGTTGGGTCATTTTCGAATCCTTGTATTGGGTTGCCTTACTTGCTCTGTTAAAATCTTCATATACATCTTGCTGTAGTGTGAAACGGATATGATAGCTCACGGTGTGATTGTCAGCTTGAATTCGTTTGCAATAGTCTTGTCAAAATCTGACACAACTTGTAGCTTTTCATCTTTTAGACCCCAACGTTCCTTTGTGCTTTTGGTTATCTCTGATGCCTTTGATCATTGGTAAATGATGGGCAGTGAATATATCATATACTTAACGGTGCAATTATTTTCCACATACTTGCGCTGTCACCATGATTGCCTCGCCGCCCGCTGCCCGAAGCGGTGCTAGCTTCCGATCAATCTCCAAGCTAATTCGCTTGCAAAACGGTCACCAGTCTCCCCTATGGTACTTTTGAGTGTCTCAATGTTTCCAAGTACGTACATTCATGCATGCATAAACCTGTAGTAATGCAGAACCAGAAATCTGATGCAAACCATTCCAAAAATGACGCAGTGGATCTCAACTATTGATGATCATTTCACTTGTTCTTGGAGGCAGTTTCTTTTAGCTCGTGGAGTGACATCTTCGGGATCCGCGGGTTCCTTACTTTGGCTTCCTCCTTCCTTGCTTGGTACCTTCCGACGAGATGGGTAATGTGACAACGATCCTCAGAGGAAGCAAATGACGATGATACCGGGAGACGACTAAGGATTCATCTTGTCGCACTATATCTGCGCACTCAGTTCCAAAAATTATTTCCACTACGTCAAGCGTGTCAAGGCAGTCCACATGGCTTCTTGGAGTAGCATCATCAAATGTCAGGTTGTCGTAGACGGAACACACAGGCCGTTTCGAGCTAATAACACTTTCTACGAAGATACCTCGGTGCAATACCCAACTCTGCCCTCCCAGATCTGCACGTTGCTTCCTTGTTGACCCACAACGTCATAAAAAGAAAGAAGGATCTTCGAGCCAAAAGTCTACTCCTCTGTTAGATGGGACACAAGAACTCGAAGAAATCTAAGAAGGAGAGCCAAGGCCACATGGAACAGAAGCAGGGAAAAGAGCAGATCGACCCCCAGAACAAGTCGGCGCCGCCGACCCCGGACATCGGGAAGATTCAGTTTGCCATGGGTTGCTATTGGACGGGAGAGGGATCACTAGGCGCACTTCCGGGTGTCATATCTACGAAGGTCTCTCTCTCTCTCTCTCTCTCTCTCTCTCTCTCTCTCTCTGTGTGTGTGTGTGTGTGTGCTTTCGTTCTGGACATCGACCTGATTGGTACTTTATATTTCTATCTTCCACAAGGCGGGATCTTGCGTCGGGCACTTCGAAACAGTGCGAGTACGGTTCATACCATTTACAGCTGGCTATTGTGTAATTGGGTACCATCAATACTAACACAATGGCCGCCATATATGTAGGTGTATTATGATAAGAAGAAAACGAACCCGCAGACTCTCCAGAAACAGAGCGGATTTACACTCGTGAAAGTGTGCTCCACACCTGCTCTAATTATCGCTCTCCACTCTCTCCTTCTCTACCCTTTCCATCCCCTCTCTTCCCTTCTCAGTTTGAATATGTGCGCGCATACCTGTGAACACATCCACGTATCACTTATAGGCGTGCAAGCAACAATCTTAACCACACTATTTAAAATTCGCACAAATACGTAGGCCAATCCAACATTCATCTCGGCAAGGAACTCGCAACAAAAGTCTAGTACCTTTTAATTCACTCTTCTTGTCTGGATATGAGTTTGAATGGCACCACACTTAGATACTACCTCCAGAATGCAAAAGGCCTCTCGCATTTACTCAAGTCTGTATTACAGAAAGATAATTTAGGGGAAAATAATTTTGACTACAGATCACACATATTACTACAACCAAAGCAGTACACATTCGTCTGATACAAATGCTCATATATGTTGGAAAACAAAAGGGATATCAGTAAGGGAGGCACAGTTGCCGGATCCGAAACAATTGCTGCTGAAATGAACAGCCTGGTAGTTGCATGCTCGGCGACCCAAACCCAAAATGTGAAACATGAAAGTCCGCACGATTCACAATCTGTTTGGGTTTGCATTGAGTTTGATGGCGGTCAGGTGGGAGGTTATGGCTCGCATGAATTGCTAGCTTCAGTGGTGAAGGAGGCTAATTTGGTAGTCATCATACGAGTTATACATTTGGCGGTTGGAGTACGAAATATAACCTAAAATAGAAATGAAATGATGTTCTCAGCATTAGTTTTCTTTGCTTTGGATTCGTTCATATATATTTATTATTTTTGGTATTTAGAATGAGAAGGACGCAAGTAATTTAAAACGATACTTTGAAGCACGTAGAAAATAAAGGATATTATTTGATGATCATGGAGGATACACAGATTCTGCAAGTGTGACATATTCTTCGCCAAGCCTTCTTCACGCCAAACGGATAAAGTAGCATTTCCCTGATGGATTTCGCGAATGTATCCATTTCGCCTGCCAAAATAACTGGCAGGCACAACATCAGTTTATTTGCTTGGAATTCTCCTGCACGGTGCATGTTTCGTGTTAAAAAAAATGGATCATCACAATTGTTGTTTCAGAATATGCATTAGATGTATGTGCTTTGCCTGTAGTCGTGGCTTCAGCTGACATCTCATGAAATTCAAGTGAAAGCCTATGTTTGTACAATGAGACGCATTCTGCACAACAAAAAAAGAGAATCATTCCCGTCAGCAAGGCATGCTCTATTTCAAACTTGACGATGCTTGAGTCACTAGTAATTAGCGGGCCGTGCTACATGTGCCTGCGCACTGGATCACTCGTTCATTCCACTCATTCGCATGGAAGGACCTGTCACCTACGGCTGGACCGAGTCGAAGCCTTATCCGCTTAATCAACGCATGCCATGCGTGCTAGCATGCGCCAATCATGATAGACATGTAGGTAATACGTACATGCCTGCACCGTAGCATTGCGTGTCCATGCATTGATGCTGCTGTTTGCTATTGTATGCGATGCTCTAGCTAGCTAGATGCGATGCCTGCGACTACATGTGTTTGTAAACATGTTCATGCATCCATCTCTAGATCTAAGTGGAGCTCACTGACAATGCACTTGTGCTCTCGAGACGACTAGGCTTACTACACACAAGCAAGCAGCACTAGAGTAGCGCAGTTACTGAAGTGTGGCGTGCATTCAAGTTGTGAAAACTGTAGCTCATGTTAGAGGTTTCCCATATTTACGACATGGCACTCTCAATGCAAGCAGACTTATTAGTATTGTGACCAAGTAAGATCAGCTCCGGCAGGGGCAGATTGGATGAATCTCTGCGCCATTTCTGGGAGAAACTTCTGCAGGTAAAGATTACGAGTGATTCCGTTCGGAGCCACAGTCCCATCCGGTAGATATCCGTTGAAGCAGTGCTCGAATCCTCGTCCATCGTGTGTTCCGATGAGAACAGAACCGTTGTAGTATGGTTCCTTTGTGCTCTCAAGGAAGTCCTGGAGATCCATCACTGCATCGGTGAGGAAGAAAGTGTCACTCGCACCGACAAACACGTGAATTTTGGACTGGAGAAGTGAGCCTAGCTGCTTTGTCTTCCAGTCTCTCTTCATGATGTGAAGAAGGTCATAATTATCTCTCCAAAAATTTGCCGTGGTTTTATTGATCTTTCCCGTTTTTTTGTCCCAGATACGCTCAGGATATCCATCAGCGCCACGGGGTGAAAAGACGGCCTCCCAGATGTCCCACTGTCCACAGGAACGCGATTTAGGTCCCAGAACAAGCTCACGGAGGTTCATTTCCTCAACAGTAGCGGATGTTTGACCGTAAGGGTGGCCATAATCGACCTCTGACGTGCCGGGAACCACGGTTTGGCCAGAATACGAATCCCGCACACCAGGTCTCGGGGTGCGCTTGAATGGGGCGTCATAGTAGTAAGCATTTCCTTCCTCGTAGATGTTGACGGTCGTATACGAAGTGAAGCTAACGGGGTCCGGGCAGGCCGCGTATGCTCCATTAAACTCTTTGGGGTAGAATACCTGGGCGGCTAGAGACTCCCAGCCCCCTGTACTACCGCCCATTACTGCACGCGCCCATCCTGCACCGATCCCGCGAAAACGTTTCTCAACGGCAGGCAGCAGGTCGAACATCACCGCATCTCCATAGGGTCCCACATTCTCAGAGTTCACAGCGTAGGAGTCGTCGAAGAACGGTACGGGGTGATTGATCGTGATGACTAGCATCCTGGCACCATGGAACAGGGAGGAGGAGTCTTTGCCTGTCCAATTTCGGTACAGATAGTGTCCATATTCCTGATCAACCTTCGCATAACCCTGTGCCTTCGGATCGGGTGGTGACTCACGGAAGCTACCTCCTGCCATCCACGAAGAAGAGAAATGACCGTGGGCAATCACTAGTGGGTACGTGGCGTCTGGGTTCTCTTCAAATCCGTAAGGGAGAAGCACACAGGCCTGAAGCATCATCGAGCGCCCCCAAAACTTCGATAGTCGCGCACTCTCCACGTTGACAGTTTTTATCCACTTCGAGTCTGCTCCATTTCCAGAACATCCCGGGTTTGCGGATGGAAATACTTCCTCTGTGACAGAGAGTGTGATAGAAGGACTTCCATCGCTACTCGCAACCACTTTACCGTAGACAACAGAGGAGTAAAGGCTGCCTACGGGGGCAGGGTAGGCTCCGTCATTTCCTCCCGGGTTCACACAACTCCTTGGCAACGTCACATTTACTCCATCTCCCCGTTGGAAAAACTCATATGGGCGAATTTCAGCCTGAATTAAATTCAATATGCTTTGTAAACGACGTAGTTGAGGAGGGGGAGAGAGAGAGAGGTGGGAGAGAGGGAGAGAGTTATCGAAGAAAAAGCTCAGCCTTTCCTTTTAAATCAACCTGGAAATACAGTTGACGACCCACAATTTCGCGAAGAGAGGGTTGCGGATATCCCAGCACGTTGGAATCTATCCTCAGCTTACTGCCAGGCTTCCCCTCAAGAACATCGATTCCAAATGCCTGGGCAGTGTCTTGGCTGTCAAATAGAATTTTAATCCGAGCGCAAATAAGTCATCAGTTTTACTGGTTCTATTTAGTGCTCTGATATGTGTGAACAATTCAAGTGAAGCAAGAGAAAGAACTAGATACAACACTGTACCCATCGGAGCACTGAGTCCTTGGCTCGCTTTTATTATTAACACTGGCGTACACAACTAGACGCCCGAATACCCTCTCCTTCAACGAGTTCGCCAGTATCACTTCGATCGATGGGTCTTGGGACGATGCCGTGGACAATGCCAATGTTGCGGCAAGGACGAACAGCATCTTGAGCCGACTGGGGGATGGGCAACTCGGAAATGATTTATTTTTTGGTAGTGTTTTTTGTGCATGCGACAAACACATATCGTGAAATTTCCAAATTTTCGATGTCAGTTTCATGTGCACCCATGTTTTGTGAAATTTTTTAGCTATCCTCCTCAGTTTCTTGTTAAAAGCCAAAACTATCGGGGATTGAAGTTTCCACCCGCCGCTCAGTCGCTCACAGCCTGAAAGATTTTTTTGTTTACAGGTAGATCTAGATCTAGATCTAGATCTAGATCTAGGGAAAAGGCCTTGCAAGTCATCCAGGTCGATCTGCCCAGCCGCTCCCGAGTCCTTACAGCCTTTGAAAGGTTGCAAAAATGCGTCAGGTCAGGTCAGGTCAGGTGACATTTTAAGGTGATTTTGAAATTAAATTATTAATTATAATTCGGCCGAAATATTCTCCGACGTCTGATTTCACCTGACGAAATTTCGTCAGGCATTGGAGGGCCAAAATCCACCCCAGAAATATCTGACGAAATTCGTCAGGTGAAGTCAGGTCATCACATCACCTATAAAGATTAACATGATTACGGTCCTGGCAGTTACACATTCCTCTAGTATTTTTCCGTACCATGCATGCCATGCATGTACTACCAGCTGCCTTTTATTAAAGAGATGCTTGACTCGGAATAGGCAATTGTGCAGAAATACATAGAAGACAGGGTGCCCACCACTATACTATGGAGGCAGTTTGTTTGCCGACGGACAAGTACTACCTTCAGGAGATCGAGCAGCTGTGGCCGCGGGTGTTCAAGGCATTTGACGCCGACAAAAATGGCGTGGTGGACTCAAAAGAAATCCTCGCCATGCGCTCCCGAGGCTGTGAGAAGGTCTTGGGCTTCGTGGAGGAGCATGCCAAGAACCGGCAACTGACGCTTTTGGAATGGAGAAAAATCCTCGCCCCAGCCCTAAGGAAGAAGGATACGGTTTTACTGAATAAGACCTTCTATTTCGACTGTCTTCGCATCTTCAATCAGCAGATGAATTGCGCTTCCACGAGGGAGGAGGCAAATTACGTCCCTCTTCGCGACATGCTCGACGCGGAGCTGCGGAGCGCCAAGACAACTCCCGACTGGGAAGGCATTGCGAAGAGAGTTGGGAGAGTCGTGCTCATGAGGCGACCCTATCGTGAAATAAGGCTGGCCTCGGTACGTCAAGCTAGCACACACACACACACACACACACACACACACACTAACACACGAATACAGAGAGAGAGGGGGGGGGGAAAGAGAAAAAGAAAGCCAAAGAGAAAGTGAGGAGAAAGAACGGGATAACGGCTAGGGGAAGAGAACGGATTATTATTATTTTTTCCCCCCAGCGCCTAGTTCCGATGGAGAGCAAGGTCAAATGGAAAGACTACGAGAAGGCTTTCGTGTTCGCTGGCAACCTCATGGATGAAGAGGCGTCGGGCAGTCGCGCACAGAGCGTCTCAGTCGATATCCATCTCACCGCGACACGGGAAGGGGGGGAAGTGACGAAGGTTGTCAAAATTAGTGGACTAAAATCGATGACGGCCGCCATTATCGACATGAAGGATATCAGTCGGGTGAGGATCATACACAAAATCACTCAATATGAGACTCGTCTCGTCTCGTACGAAGCGGTTGCAAAGGGCATCGCGTCGGAGCTCGACGATAGATTCGAGCCTGTGGCACCAGAGAAACTGGACCCGAAGGAGCGTGAGAGGTACCTCTGGAATGCTGCGGTAAGTCACGCGGGCGACTCGAAGGCCATGCTCTCGGAGCTTTGCAGGAGGGGACTCCACCGCCCCGAAGGGATGCCAGATTATTTCTTCGTTCAGCAACTCGCTCGAAGGATATATTCACACATCCAGTATCATGCTGGCAAGGACATGCAAAACAATGGAAAGCCGCCGTCCCACGCGTTCAAGACAGGCTACGGGCAGTGCGGAAGGTACAGTGCAGTCATGGTCAGTGCGTGTCGCTCAGTAGGCATTCCTGCTCGATTGGTGACTAACATCATGCGAGAGTCCGAGGTGGCCAAGTGGCATCCCTCCACCATGCACGCATGCGCCGAGGCATACATCGAGGGGGCTGGATGGGTGCTCATCGAGCCGCAGAACGGCAATATCGGTGACTTCACCAACTACGTGGCGACGGATACCATCCCACCTCTCAAGACGTCCCTTGATGACGCGCGCGTGCTTCACCCGGCACTGGGTGGGCAAGTAGATCAAACAGTAGACTACTACTTCGGCAGGTACGACAAGGATAAGAGCAATAGCATCGGGGGGCGCGAGTTGGTCGATCTGCTGAAGGAAGCGCTTGCGATTCAAGGCAGCGACGATACGCAACTCGGCAGTGCTATCGACGAGTGCCTGCACGCTCTCGATGTCGATGGCGACGGGGAGATCGACAAGAAAGAACTGAAGGCTGCTTTTCTCGACCAACGGATCAACGCCTGCGGACGTGCCTATACAGTGTTGCAATCGACATGTGGCGCAAGTCTTTTGAAGCTTCCAAAGGCAAGTTCTTTGTCATGTGCAAAGTGCTCCACCGCCCTTTTCGAGGGAGAGTTGCAGCCTGGACAACATAACTGGCACGGCCCGGCGCGGACGTATAAGAACTGGCAACCACGAGCCGTTGCGTTCTCGAATAAGGTGGAATTCAATCACGCAAGCTTCGGGCGATTCGAGATGACAGTAAGCAAGTGCGCAAACTGCGGGGAGAGTTTCGGAGCCCGATACGATTTTACCACCATATCCCACCTCATCGGCCAGCTGGTTGTAACCGACGCTAAAGTGCTAGCTGGGTCGTCGACGTCCCAGCGCAGTATCTTCATCCCAGGGAACGCTGCAGAGGAGTCGCGCGTGACGATCTATCCAGCCTACAAGGAACGTGTCAAGCTCTACGAGAGGTGTGGCTTTCCGGCAGGAAAGGACAACCCATTGCACGAATCAAATATACGCCAGATACCCAGTCCAGTCGCATCGTTAGAGTTTGATCGGGTGATTGCGCACAGCCTTCGTAGTTCGTCGGGCCGAAAGAAAGTTGGAATTAAGGAAACTGATTGGGGAAAAGGAGATGAGATTGTTTGAGCAAGATGATGCATTTATCATGGGATCTGGAATGAAAGTGACAATAAAATGAAGTTTATGAAAGAACGCTTATGTAGTCATATTCGGCAAGGAGAGCTCTCCACGCTGCTTTTGCCCGTATTGCTAGATTGGGACACCAAAGCGGCAGATTCTTGCGCACCGCAAGCAATATACGGCTAGACGGGGCCAGCTAGATAGACTACCGAACATCGCAATATACAATTAATTAAAAAGCTTATAAATGCTCTGTCTGTCGCTTGATGTATGCGGGTATAGCAACAAAGCAACGCCAAATGTGAACTATATATGACATACAAGGTTAAAATGATCGGAAATAAAGTTCTCGCATCTCTTTCCCGGCCACGGGTAGTAGCAAACTCGCTGGAGTTGTAGGAAACTAGAGACACATGTCCCACCAATATACCAAAATAAACGTTGCAAAGCACTATGCGACATTTTTAAACATGCATGCACTGCCGCTCAGGGAATTAACTAGAGTCCCTGCATGCATAGGCTACAACATAGCTACATTAGGATGAGCATTGCATGAAAAGTTTTAATGCTCGCGTTTTCTATGATTGCATTGCAGAATGCGCACCCGCCACACGCCATGCGCCATGTGCATGTCATGCACACATCCAAGCTAGCAAGGGTGTACAGGCATTTGCGCACGAGAGGCGTGCACATTGATCTTAGCACAACTTCTTGAGTGTTGCAACGAATCCGTTCCTGCTACCGACCGCCAGCCAACCATCATGTTTTAGGAGCAGCGAGGGCGTAGAAATCATATAGCTTGGCCAAGAATGTAGCTTCCTCCTCGTCCTTCTGATTGTAAGCTTTGGACAACTTCGTAGCAACACTACAGGCCTTGATGAATTCATTCAGGCCGTTTTTACAAATCTTCAGCTCTTCGTCTCCCTTCTTCGCGTTGAAAGCCTTAAGATGCAGCGCAACGAAGAGTGCTGCGGATTCTGGGGCTTTTGCGCTGGGGTATATTGGACGCTTTTTTCCTAAGTGGGTCATCGCATCTATCAACGGTTCCGCCATTGTCTTCCCCAAAGAGCCCAACAAGTCCTTAAGCATGTCCTCCAGAGACGGCAGAGCAACATTCTCATATTTTCGTGGAAATATCATAAACTCCTCAAGGTTTTGCTCGTCTTTGAACCTATAATGCCTACCCTTATATTTGACCACTAGCGACTCCCTACCATCAGCTGGGACCACGTTCTTGACGTTTGTATCTTGTATCTTCTTCGTGTCCACAGGATCCTTCCCTCGTAGAACACAGTCCTTCGCTTTTAGTACGTGGGCGTGTATATAGTCAAGGCGAATCGGGAGGTCGCTGGGAAGGCCCTTTCCTTCCTTTTGCGCGTACTTTTCCGGGTTCTTCTCAAACATAGCGAGCTTAGCCTCGTCTGCGAGGCAGAAGACCCCCCCTTTAAAGAGAGCCATAAATCTGTAGTCGTACACCCGCTTCCGCAGGGCTTGCTCCTCGATCCAACTTACGGGACAATACCAGCCATATGCCTTGTTCAGCCTCGTCTGCAGCTGTTCTTGCGTCACAGCCATACCGTATAGCCGAGCGGGCCTCCCAGCCCTCCACGAGGCATGAAAAGCTCGTCTTCGGTTCATACTGTCGTGAACGGAATCGATGACTTTTCTCGACATTCTCCAGGGGGTCAGCTTGGAATTGAGGCAGTGTAGATTATCATATGTGCACTGAAAGTGGATTTGCACGTCCATGTTGTGCTTGAAGTACTTGTTCAGACGACTGATCTCGTTAGCCTGCTCCTCCCCTCCTTCCTTTTTCTTCTCTGACGAGGACAGCTTTTTATCTTTATCATCCAGTATCCTCCCCAGCAACTGCTTTTTCTCGCCCCCGAGCTGAAAGACTTGGTACGGGACAATAGAATGTGCCTTCATGCCCTTCGCCTCACCCAGGGTTTCAGGATACCCCTCAAGCACCCATCCACGCAGCCTGCTCTTTGGCCTTTGAATAAAATGCTTAACGATCTCTGTCATCTCCTCATCATTGATATTCTTGGAGGAGCCCTCCCTTTCGGCAGCGCCATTAGTGTTGTCCGACTCCAGCGTGGCCTTAGCCTTCGCCTCGAGGTGCTGAAAGCCCTTCCCACACTCGCCATTAACCAGGGACGCAAGCATACTCCTACGACTGAATAGCTCGAGGCCTAAAGCATTCTGAAGGTCCTCGGCAACTCGAGCGCGCCCGCTTCTTGGCCCTCCCAGCACGCATACTTTGTGCGGCACACGCGTACTCGCCATCTTCTCCACCACCTCATTCCTACTCTTCGACCCCAGGCCAACCTCGATGCTGTTCTTACCACTTTTCGTAGTCGTCGTAGCGTCAGGCTTACTATTTTCTTCTTTCGTTTCGTCGGCACTCGCAACGTCATCTCCCTTTTTAGCGCTGTCCGCGGCCGATTTCTGCAATAGTTTACCTTCTCTATCTTCTTCTTTCGTGTCGTCGCCACTCGCAACGTCATCTCCCTTTTCAGCACTGCCCGTGGCTGCTGGTGGCATGGCGTCCTTCTTGGTGAAGTTGTTCGGGCGCGCAGGGGGTGAGAGGTATAATTGGACATTTTCCATGAACTTTCGCCGGGCGTGGTCTGATCCGCAGAACACAATGTATCTCCTCCAGGCCACGGGAAAGCTTTCCTGGGTAGTCGTGGCCAGGTGCTGCGTGGCTCCCTTATTTTTGTGCGACGAAGAGTGGGTGGAGGGTCTCGCGGGCAGACTGGTAGTTGGTCCCTCCGTCGTTCCCACTGGGCATCTTGTGCCGAACTTCTTCGTCAACTTCTTGACACCTAAACGCAGTAACGCCATGGCGTCCCCGGAAGTAACGGGCTGTGGAGGGGAGAACCCAGCTCTCCTCGCACGCATCAACTCGCGCGCGATGTTCATCCCCTTCATCGTAAGCATGGCGTCCGGCATCGTGCCATCGAGTGTTTCGGGAAGCTTTGGATAGCGGGAGATCGGAGCAACCAATTTAGGCAGCAGGATGTCCGCGGCAGCGAACAGCTTCACACTCTCCTTCTTGAGCTCCTCCTCCATTTTCTTCTCTTCGGCGACGCGTAATTCGGACATGACGTCTGATGATTAAAATCTGGTTACTGTATGCTTCACTTTTTGCGGCACGGAGATATAGAAAAAAGCAAAAAAAGACGCAACATAGTGAAGAAGGTAGTTGTACCTTTGAAACAGCTGTGCTCCTTTTCGAGACGCTCACGGCGAGTTTCCACCGCCTCGTCTTTGGGATCTACTGATATTATCTTTGCGAGTTCCTCGCACTTCTCTTCTGTCATCACGGCGATCCCATTTCTACGAGTAGCATAGTCGAAAGAAAGGGCTTAGTAATCATCCAAAAGCTGTGTGTTATCACGATATTGCTGCTTCTTTGGTCAAAATTTGAGAAATTCTATCGGTGACTGGCCACACAAGTGTACACGTACAAGCACGTCTGTAAAGGTATATGTGTGTATCTGCGTGCGTCTGTGTTCGGGATGAGAATGTAAAAAGTGTAAATTTGAACATTAAAATCCTAATTAAACTCTCCACCCCCTCCTTCTTTTCCTCAGCCTCATACAAGTTCTGATTACAATCGTCTCTTCATATATTACTTCTTGAAGACTTCTTCAACGTCTTCCTTCGTCACGGTTCCTTTGGCTCTCTGCTTGTCTCGCGCTTCCTGCACAGCTACATCATGCTGCACCGAGAGCATTTCGATGGTCTTGGTCACTTTCTTTTCAATTTCCGTGCCTTCGTAGCGCAAGAAGCGTTCCTGAGAAGCATCCTTGCTGCAATTTATGTTGATAATGAGGTGCGGAATACCAGCCTCCTTGCCCCCAAGGAGACCGTTTCGGATTGCCTTTTCGGCGCCTGGGTGGTACACGTCCAGTGCAGCGATCCACCCCCTAGATCCGAGAAGAAAGAGGAAGGAGATGAAAAGGGAGGCAGGAAAGAAAAGAATAATGAATCAGATCCCAAGGGTTAACAAGAATATGTATATCACACATAAATGAGTAAAAAATGTAACTAATATTATACATAATATGTTGATGTGTATGCCTTTTGATCTATTTCAATCACAGTTATTTCACAGAGGTAAGAGTCAAGAAGAGATGGGTATGGTGGCAGAACGTAATATCCGACGGACATCCGGCAAAAGTAGGGGGAAAGAAATAATATTGAAGTTTCTTAAAGATTCTTACTTCCTCTGCTGGCCCAGATTCTGCCTGACGACTTTCATCGACTTTGTCAGAGCGTCGGCAAATGACATAGAGCCCCCATTTTCTTCCTCACCATTTATGGTCTTATACGCCTCATCAATGCTTTCTAGCACGTCGTCGTTGAGGTTCGATTTCTCCTCGCAGAATGCAAGAAGCTTCGCTCGCTCCTTCTTGCCATCACTCAGATGCTTCTGCAGGTCTGCGCGTACGCGCTCTCGGAGAGGCTTTAAGAGCAATTTTTTGATTGATTTGACCTCGATGTCTTCGACACCGAGATGAGTCAGTTCGCGAGCCATTCCGTCTGCAACGGTTCTTTTCCCAGCGCCAGGCGGGCCAACGACAAGCACGCGAGGATCCTCAAACTATTCATGGAAGGAACACAAATAATCGATGATGACAATCTGAGGGAGACGGAGAAGAAAGCTGAAAACTGTAACGGTAGGGGGAAAAGGAAATATCTTTGTCGTATCTGCTTTACTAACCATCGCTTTTTATTTCATCATCGCTCTTCCATCTGAGCCCCCCTCCTCTCAGGTATAATACGGGGGGAAAAAAAATTGTTTTGGTTCTTTCGTTGATCGTTACATTAAAGCCGATAGTTGGGTCCCTTTCGAGCTCGAATTTCCCAGGGTCGGAGCGCAGTTTTTCAGCAGATTCCTTGTCCGCGCAAGAATAGACAACGCCCCCAGCCTCCACATCCGCTAGCTTGCCGCCTTTGCTCTCACCGTCTTCGCTACTACCCCCAGCACCAGCACCAGGGACAAGAGCTTTGCGCTCAATAAGAGCAACCGGGCAATACGCTCGCCCTCCGAACCCGAGGGCCTTTATCAAACTACTGCTACTGCTGCTGCTGTCACTGCTGCTGTCTCTATTCTGGACAGCAACTTCCGGCTGCTTTGAGCCAATTGCACGGCGTAGCAGAGGGTCCAAATTGATCAAGATCTCCTTGTGTGCAACTTCAAATGCCTAGGGGAATGGGTAGGGAATGTGCAAACACACACACGCGTGCGCGTACATATTAGAAACAATACACTTCTACTTACAGATTCATAGAGGAATCATGGAGAGGGAAAAGGTTATTCAACCTGTTCTTTGCCCTTGCTGCTCTCTTCCTCCTTCTGTTTCTGGACAATTACCTTTGCGAATCTAGCGTACGCATCCACAACACAATATCAAGATAGAATCTTAAACTGAGGTAATAATCACTCAAATACTTGAAAAGGGTGCGCACAATTCCTTAAATTTGTGTTTCTTATGAAATTATGTTTCAGTTTACCATGTGAAAGCTATTCGGCAGTTTATTTTTCGTTTTTATAAATTATATTATTGGATATTTTCGCCCCGAGTTTCTTATTTTGAAGTTTAAAAAAGCGAAAGATTGCGAGCCATCTTCTTACTTAGTTCCTGCGGCTCTCACTGCATTCGAGAGTAAATCAGCCCCCTCTCCCGCCTCTGCATCCTATTTTAGATAACACGTTTGATTTTCTTTTGGGGGGCATAAAAATTCATACATATATGGGGAAGGGGTGTAGAGAAAAGTATAGAGAGAGAGAGAGAGAGAGAGAGAGAGAGAGAGAGAAGAAGAAGAATAATAGGAAAGGAAGCCAAATCTGCAATTTAATTTGAAAGCACTCCAAGCCTTTGCGCTGATACAACCTCCTTCTTCTTCTTCTCCTTCCTCTCCTCCAGAGCTACGACGATGGAAGGAACGACGCCTTTAGCAGAAAGGGCCTCTACACCCTCTTTGCCCTCAATCACGATAACTCCACTTGATATCTGGCTGTGGTCTCCTTCTTTTTCAGCTTCCTTCGCAGCTTCCTCAATAGAATTGTAAGATTTCCACCCATACTCCTTCGCCGCCAGATCTGCATGCTTCTTGACCTCTTCTTGCTGGGCCTCCGAGGAGCTTGCAAGTGCAACGACATAGCCCTTCTTTGGCAACGACGGTCCGCTAGCGGTTATGTAGCGGGTCGGATTGTTCACGAACTTTATTCTTTCTTTCTCGCCCACCTGAATAACAAAATATAGAGAAGAAAGGGGAAGAGATAAATACGTAGACAAACACACACATACTCATGTTGTATTTATATATATATATATATATATATATATATATATATATGCATATATATATATTTTCAAGGTATGGGTGTTAGACAGGCAGAAAAAAGAGAGACAAAGCACATAGCATGTTTAGAACGATGGCAAGCATTTTTTTTGCAAAGAGAGAGAGAGAGAGAGAGAGAGAGAGTATAAAGCCACTTTTGACCATGGCGTAAAGCGTTCCGTTGAAAGCAGCAGCGTATCGTTTTGCGTCTCCTTTTACTAATATCCCCTTCTCTTTGAGCGTTACAGGACAGAACTGCCCCCAAGCACCAAACCGCAGCTCCACATCAAGATTCTGCTCAAGTAGGTCAGTGCTAATACTTTTCTCCTTGCTATTCTCATTGCCGACCGCGCTATTATCGCCGTTGCTGTCGCCCCCGTGGCCGGTGGGATTATAACCAAGGGCTGTAAAAAGAGCTTTGGTGAGTTTCTTCGCCGTCTCCCCTTCCTCCTCAGAAGACGTTAGCGTTGTGTCAGTGACATCCTCCTTCTTTCCGTCCTTTCCGGCATCATCAGCATCCCCAACTCCTTCTTTTTCAGCTTTTGCAATAGAAGCGATAGGTCTTACCGTCACTGCCTCGCGAAACCGGCAGAATCCGACCAACTATATTGGATAAATTCAAAGCAATAATTATGTACTCGTTAGCACACCGGAAAAAAAGTTTCAAAGCGAACACATCATATCTGTCTTGGTGTACAGTTATTAGAGGATGTATCTGAGCACGATGGTATATCATAGATGCCTTCCTTGATTCTATTCTAGAAGCACATGAATCATCGCCTGCATTTCATGTGAAACCGAAGTCAGACCGGAACCACGACGACTAGGTTGTTCCTACGATCTTTCCCTTCTCCTTCGTCTCCATCACTATCATCACCCCACACATGCAGGATTTTGCGCATATCCTGGTGTTGCTTTTTTCTACCTCATTGATCGCGTCGATCACGGCAGACTGGTCTGTAGGCAGTCCTACAGGCTCCATGCTAAGCAACTGGCACACACACACACACACACACACACACACATGGATAGATGAGAGTAGGACGAAAGATAGTTCTTCGATCGCATGCCTCGACTCCCCCCTCCCCCCCCCTCTCTCTCTCACACACACACATACCTTGAGCTTTCTTTGCGCATATTGCTCTTCCAACTTCGGGTAAAGATGCTTTAGAGCACGGGTAAACTCCTCCTCGGCTTTCGCTGTCCATCCTGCCTTCTCCTCCAGTTCAGTTCCCTTTCGAGCCGGAAGAACCACAACAAACTCGACAGGATCGTTGTTGCCACTGTCACCATCTCCCATACTTCCCAAGAGAGGTGCTTCGAGGGCAGATATAGGTAGCGCTGCGGAATCTATCAAATACCCACGGTATTGCACTGCTTGGGATACCTTCATGAAAATCACGAAAACATTCGTTTACTTTTCAGAAACTATTTATGCGTATTTATATATTTAACAATATAAATTATACGCTCAAACACACACCACACGCGCACACACACACACACACACACACACACACACCCTCGCGCCCAATATTTTAGCAAATTTCAAAATGCTCGACACACAATTTTTTTAAAAAAAGAAAAAGGGAACAGTTGGCACCGATGTCATTTCGCCGTTAATAATGCGTGCACTGGGATCTAGCATACTGGCTCGACAATCTATTACCTTGCGAAGAGATGCCAAGACAGTAGATAGATGCTGGCCATTTCCCAGTGGGTCAGCTTCGATCCCTTCCATCGCCTTTTTCAATTCCGGATGAGAGTCCTTCATCTCCTCTGCATGCGCCTTCAGCTTTGCAAGGTTTATTCTTTCGAGAGCTATACGTGTAGGATTGGAAAACAAAAGTAATACAGATGATAAGGTGGAGTCGTTCGACGTCATTTTCTACCACTTTGGAATTAAGTGACACCGCTCAATGCGTGGGAGAGGGATGGCTGCAGTCGCGTGCGATTTGGAAAAAGACCTAGCTCAGAAGCCACTTCGTTTGCCAAAGAATCGATTCCTAAACCAGGAGTGCCGACTATGGCCAGCGACATCGGATGGGAAGCTCGGACCTGGAACATAGGAGGGATATTGATAGTAGCAGGAAAAGATGACGCCAAGCGAAGAAGCAAGAGGAATGCACACGTTCATCCTTTCATCATTTCATGCGCCTTCAATGTCTCACCGCTCTTTATCACAACAAATTGCATAGTTTCTGTAATCTCATCGTTCTTCTTCTTCGAGAGCAAAGAATCAAATACCTCTCCGCCGCCCACAACAGCTTTTTCCCGGTAGTGTACAAGGCCGAATTTGTTGATGTCTTGATTTTTCGCTTCCTCTGCGTCATCAGAGACGACAAGATCTGTCTCAAATGTTGGCCTCGCTATGGAGTTTAAATCAAGCATGGAGCCCCAGGTCCCACTCTTCTTTAATCCAGTGGACATGTGTGGCTGCTGTGGTCTCTTCTCCACTGGTTTACTGCTGCTGCTCTCACCGCTTCCCTGGATGGTAATGATTATGATTAAGTTCTTTTAACTGACTCCCTGCTCTCTGTTTTTTGCTGTGTTTATGCGTGTGCACGCGCAGTCTGTTTGAAAAAGCGAGAAAAACCTGTTTCTTTTTCTCGAAGACAGAGATCTCCTTCTCTTCTCCCTCTCTGCCAGATTTTTTCCCTTCGTCCTCTAGGTGGATGACATCATCCAGCCTATGTAGTGAAGATTATGTTAAATTCCAGCGGACAAATATTATGTTGTATTTTGGGGTGAGTGCATTCGTACGGAGCGATCTTGTGCGTGACGATAATGTGGGATTTTTCGCCCTTTTCCTCCACCACTTTCTTCTCCTTTTTTTCCTTTGCTCCCTCCCCCTCATCCTCATTCTCTTCATTTGTCTTCACGCCATCCGTCTTGACCGCTTTAACCTCCTCTTTCTTCGTCTCCTCCTTCTTTGCCTCTTTTTTTGCCTCTGTAATGGTAGCTTCATCACTAGTTCCGGCTTCTTTGGCTTCTTTCTTCGCCTTCTCAGCTGTAGAGTCGATATCTTCTTTCTTCACTTCTTCCGTTTTCACTTCTTCCTCCTCTTCCTTTTTAAGTTCTACCTTCGATTCTTCTTTCCCAATTTCGTCCTTCTTTTCTTCCTCCTCCTTTTTCTGCTTCTCAACCTTCTCCTCTACGTCTTCCTCCTTCTTTACCTCTTCTTCCTCCTTCACTTCCGTCTTCACTTCTTCCTCCTTCTTTGTCTCTTCTTCCTCCTTCTTTACCTCTTCTCTCTCCTTTACTTCCTGCTTCTCGACTTCCTCCTTCTTTGTCTCTTCTTCCTCCTTCTTTGTCTCTTCTTCCTCCTTCTTTACCTCTTCTTCCTCCTTCTTTGCTTCTTCTTCCTCTTTCTTTACTTCTTCTTCCTCTTTCTTTACTTCTTCTTCCTCTTTCTTTACTTCTTCTTCCTCTTTCTTTACTTCTTCTTCCTCTTTCTTTACTTCTTCTTCCTCCTTCTTAACTTCTTCTTCCTCTTTCTTTACCTCTTCGTCCTCCTTCTTAACTTCTTCTTCCTCTTTCTTCACCTCTTCGTCCTCCTTCTTAGCTTCCTCCTTCTTAGCTTCTACTTCCTCCTTCTTAACTTCCTTCTCCTTAGCTTCCTCCTTCTTAACTTCCTCCTCCTTAACTTCCTCCTTCTTAACTTCCTCCTCCTTGACTTTCTCCTTCTTAGCTTCCTCCTCCTTAGCTTCCTCCTTCTTAGCTTCCTCCTCCTTAACTTCCTCCTTCTTAACTTCCTCCTTCTTAACTTCCTCCTCCCCAACTTCCTCCTTCTTAACCTCCTCCTTGTTTTCGTCCATTTGTTTCTTAACAGTTTCGTCCCCACTCTTTGTGGCTTCCCCGTCTGCAGCGCCAATTTTAGCCTCAGTCTTCACTTCCTCCTTGGATTCGTCTTTTGTTCCTCCCACTTTCTTCCCCTTCTCCTCTTTGGCCTCTTTGGAAAGGACTTCCTCCGTTTTCTTATTTTTCTCCACAGCCTAGCAGAAAGAATGGTTGGAATTAACGTATCTACCTTCAATTATACATCGATTGACTGACCTTCTCAGGCTTCTTCTTTGTAACAATCCTCGGCTGTGGAAGTGGCTTTTTATTTCGAGCTTCCTCCCTTCTCTTATTTGCAACCTGCGACTTTGGGCTCATCTATATATTGCGTGGGAAAACGGGGTTGAGAATATGCTGATAACGTAAAACCATCTCTATCCCTCCGTTGTTCCTTTCCCCTCCCTTCCCTTGATCCCACTTATCCTTGCCTCCCGCATGTTGAACCATTTTGACTTACCGCCATGGTCTCGCCTGTAAGACTGTTAGTTCGGGTAAGAATCGTCATGCGCATGAAGACTTTGTCAAGGAAGTTCTCATACTCGCTGGCATCGATGTCCACCGTCCTGTTTGCGGTACAACATGGGTCATCACGTAATCTAGATGAGGGGAAACATAGCTTGTAGGAACAATACATTGCGTGGGGGAAGAGTGTAGTTGGGTAGGGGACGAATATATTGATATAATTAAGTTCGACGAATATGTTGGTTTAATTAAATTCATACCAAAGATCCACCAACTCAAACATCGATTCAAAGAAGACTTCGTAGGAAAGCGAATCGGCTCCCTGTGCATCTCTTTCGAAGTCGTCACTAACAGCCTTCTTCGCCTGCTTCAACTCAAAGTTTGGTCTTATGACCTTGCAGATTCGAACAAATAGCTCCTCGTATCCCTGATTATATATTTATACCGATGAGAGGAGGAAAGAGAGAGATCGTTGATTATTATCATGATATAAACAGGAAGAAGTACCAACCTTTTTAGTAAGTTTTCCCTCGTTATTCATTTCAAGCAACTTCCAAAATTTTTGGATGCTGAAAAAACAAGCAATGAAATGTCAGGCCTACTCCTGAGACCAAAATATGAACACTGACCTTTTTCTAACGTTTGGGTCGTTTCGAAGAGACTTACGTTTCGTCTTATTTTCTTCCGTGTACCTAGCAGTTACGTACCACATTTGAAAGTTTAAGTAGGATATATCACAGAATCTAGTCAAATGTATTTTAGATGTATGCACACGTGTGTTTACACTTCATCCCACCAACACACACGTATAATTTCATATACATATATGTTTGTGTGTATATATTATATATATATATATATATATATATATGTGTGTGTGTGTGTGTATGAATGTATGTGTGTATTTATATCATAACATTTCTACGATACAACTAAATTGATGAACTTCTTACATGGAAGGGTCCCATTGCTCCGTGAACGGGTTTTCCTCATACAATTCATCCTCGAACTCGAAAGGTTCTATCTCCCCCTCCTTTTTCTCGGGCTCACCCTTTGCAACCTCCCCAGATGCGCTCATTTCTGAGAGTGAATACATACATCAGAACGAATGTTATTTAATAGAAATAGTGAGGTGTGGAAGCTAGAAAGGCGAGGGAAACTTGGAGGCAGCAAATATCTGAGGGGGTTATTGGCTTTAATACAGTTGTCACCGGCTGATGATAACATCACACCACTGCTCTCCTAAACCTACCCACAACCAGCATGTACATAAATATGTGTTCGAAATTGTGGAGAGAGGAGGACTCGTTTCGTGGGCGGCCGAGGGGCCAAGATAATCTCTATGTTGCGTTTCGTGGGTTTTCTTCGAGGGGTGGTTAGGCCGAATATCCTCCAAAACGGTAAGGCCGAAACCGACGACGTGACGAGTGTCAAATCCCATGCAATAATCACCTGCGACAATCCCTCCACAACGACTACCTACCTACCGCTCCATCTCCAAGTCGCTGTGTCTTAAACCACGACAAATGTACGCTTTTATATGATTAAAACGGCATACGTTTACGATGGAAGTCGGTTGTCGCAGGTATTGAATTGGAGAGTCGCTTGCTATAAGCACACAGCAGACGTGTCTTCCTCTCTGGTTGCTTGCTGCCGTAGGAAGGTAGGAAGGGGACCATGAGGTCCATGGCAAATCCTGTGGATGTCGCTGGAATGATGGAGAGCACTGGGAGTGCTGCGCCACTACACCAAAGGCTATGGCACAAATTGATTGGCCACAGAACGAACGACGAGTTCGTCGTTGAACACGAAGACATTGTAAGCACCACCAGCGATAAATGGTCGTGTTTGTATGGCTTGAACTAATTCGAGCCATTCCCCCTAAAAATATTCGCAGTTTTACCATCCGGATCCGTTCGCTCGGACCTCCCGCCACAAACTCGATGTGTATGTCCCGAGCGAGACAATATGGAAATCCGTTCCGAACGGCAAGCTGAAACCATGCATTATTTTCGTTCATGGCGGGGGATGGAAACGGTTTTCGAAGAGAAATAGGTGACTTCGTGTAGTATTTTGACATTCTCTCGTTCTTGGCTCCTTTGCCTTTCACACAACATAGTGAAGTTAGAAACCAAATAATAATATCGAGCAGATTCACGGGTGTGCATCAAAACGTGGGAAGAGCTTTTGCGAAGCGAGGGGCGGTGACATTCATCCCGTCTTATAGATTAACGACACCATCTGAAGTATGTATCCATTCCCAGAATAATTCTCTCACTCTCTCTCTCTCCCTCTCTCTCTCTCTCTCTCTCTCTCTCTCTCTCTGTGTGTGTGTGTGTGTGTTCTTATGTTAAAGTTTCTGTTCATCCATTGTGAAAGCGAATGTGTTTCCATGCGAAAGTGCTGGTAATAATGCCGTTGTCTCGACAATGATTAGGTTCAGCTTATGATAGACCACGCGCTGGTGATTGGCCTTCTTGCGTCATTATTGGTCTCCTTCGTGCCCGAGTTGCGAAACTGGATGACGTTCTTCCTCTCTGCGGCATCCATTGGGGTGTCAGCAATAGTCCGTCGTAGGTGCTCGTCAATTGCCACAAACCATACTTTACATTGAGGGTTACGGAGAAATGTTTCCTTTCTCCAGCAAATCATACATCAACCGGGCCTGCAAATACCCCCGCAAGTGCAATTTATAATTAATATAAATGCTGCATATTATAGATTATCTCCTGGAGTGGAGCATCCTGCTCACACTCAAGACGTGGCTCGAGCTGTTGCTTGGGTACGGTTGAACGCGGCCAAATTTGGCGGCGATCCTGACAACATAACGCTGGTTGGGCATTCGGCAGGTCGATTGTTGTACGAGCTGAATATATGTTCTCTCATTTTGAGAACGGTGATAAGGAGTATTATAATCGATTTCACAAAACATAGGAACTGCAACGGCAATGTTACTGCTGTTATTCCTCCTCCTTCCCCTCCTTCCTATTTTTCCACATTAGAAAACAGTAGCCAAACAGCACCACATATTTCTTATGGAACCCTTGTCGTTCAATACGGGCGATCAATCTCCGTTTCGTAGGGGCCCATATATGCTCAATGCTGATGGTGGAACCAGAATATCTTAAGGAGGTGTCGGGCCCTTCGCCAGGACAGCTTGCTGGCTTGGTGGCCATATCTGGTAGGTGGTAGTTGCGTTGCTATTGCTGCTGGTAATAGAAGTAGCTAAATCATTAGTCTTTTTTGTGGTTTGAACATCACTTTCAATACAATCTATGTTTTCGTATTCTCTCTTCTGCATAAGGAGTTGAGAGAGAATAACGGGATTGCGACATACATCGGATGTGGACTCTCATTGAATTTTCTTCGCCTGCCTCTAACGCAGAAGTGACGCTTCTTGAATTTTTAGCGTTACATTCTTCATCATCATCTCCCACTTCCTCCTCGCCCTCGTTGATCCTAGATTATGATCGATGAGCATCGGCCAGTTGTCTTTCTTCCGACATCAAATTCTTTGGGTCATTATTAATAGGCCCTTACAATGCTACTCGAATGACCGAGTCATGCTTGCTCCAGACGTTCTATCTACACCCAGTCTTTGGCCACCGCAGCAAATGGTCGCAGAGCTTCGCCGTTCAGCGGCTGGAGGAGCTAGGAAAACAGAAAAGGGCGGGGGAAGGCGAGCCTCAGACTCCTTTGCGAAGACGAAAAGGAGTGGGCGGTGCAGAAGAGAAGGAAAAGTTGCATGAGATTCCACCAGTCCTGCTCCTCACAGTGGAACGAGATTGGTGAGAGATGAAAAGGGAGGGGGGAGGGGGGAAGGGACAAAGAGCGAGATTCCATCTGACACCGGTTTCGATTTTATATTTCAGGGGATTAGATGAACACGCCGTAGACTTCGAACGGATTCTTGAGAAAAATGGTGTCCATGTCAGGCGAAAAGTCGTCATGGGTCTGAATCATTTCAACACTATATCAGCCGTAGGCAGGCCAGGCCATGTGGCAGAGGAGGTAATGGATTTGGTTGCCAACTGGGCTTTAGGGGTGCACAGTCACGATGGTAAGAATGAAAATGAATAGCTAGATAGCTTCGTTACGCTCAATGATGTTTCATGGGAAATGCATGCACGCGCACAAATTGTTATGCCCGAGTAAAAAGTAACCTCACGCCGGATGTTACAAGTGCATTTTCATGCTAGCTAGCTAGCGTGTCCAACATGCATGGGTTTAGAGGTATGTCATTGATCACATGAGCATGATGCACGCGACAGTGTACGCACATGTTTAGGTGTGTGGCACGTTACAGTGCTACGCATCGAAGTCCTGTCCGCAGAATGCTGCTGGCCAAACGCACTGAAGCAGCCGCACGCCCATGGGGATCGACATTCCATTAACTGCTGCATGACACCCACCCACACTAGCTAGCTAGCATTGCTAGATTGCGCTCTCAACCAGTCCATGCACCCATGCTGGTTTAGCTCAAGTTCATTTATCTTTGATGGTTAAAAAAGAAAGTAAAGGCATTTGGTTGTCACTCAATTGCACTACTGAAAAATGGATGATGTGCATCGGGGCCTCAGAGCACAAAAATAATGGGAGACTCAAAAAATTGACCCTTGAGTCACAGAGGATTTCTTCTCGTTTCATCTGCCGATTGTCTTTTTTGGAGGCCTGGCGACCCCTTTCTTTTCCGTTGCGGAAGTTGATAGCACTGTCTGCGAATGACCTTTGGACTGCAAGATTTTGAGCTCGTAGTGTTTATTCGTGTCTTCTTTCATCTCTTCATCAACCTGGGCATTCGTGGCGTTCACAACTGTCCCTGCCTCCAAATTTGTATTTGGCTGTACGCTGCTTTCGGCGTTCCTGGTTCTTGAAAATTTTGAGATTGAAAGCCCATGCAAGTAGAACACAGAGTAGGCGTTGATTCCCAACGCAAGATAAAGGAAAACATCCTGTGCAGGTATGTATTCGGACGCAGCATCGTCAATGTATTCCTTCCACGTCAGGTTTCCGACTATCGTGTTGAGACCGGCTAAAGCGAGGAAATAAATTATGAGTAAAGGAAGAATGAATCCCGCTTGAAAGTACAAGAGTCTCTGGTGACATTTGCTTCTTTCATATCTTTTAATTTCTTCAAGCTCATTAGTCGTTAAGGATTCTTTCCAGGTAGGCTGAGGCGTCGATGTTGATGGTTGATAATTAGACAGAGTCGTTGATAAGGAGTTATGCCGGACCAGTGATGGCCTGCCACCATTTTGGTGAGGGACACGGACAGAAGAGGTTTCATAGTTATTATTCATCTTCTGATCTTCCACATCTTGATGACCGAGTTTACCATCTCTATTCATTTCCTTCGCATTCTTTTCCGCTAGCTGCGAACTATCTCTCAGATGTGAGAGGCTGATGCGATTGGTCGCAGAAGAAAACCTATCGATGTTGGTGTCTCCCTCTGTCCTCTGGCCTTGCTCAGCACTCCCTGTCATTCCTGTTCGCTGTCGCTGTAGAGCGGAAGCCTTTAAACTGTTCACTCTCTCTCTCTTTGCTACCTTCGTTGTACGAATGATGCGAGAAAGCGCTCGACTGGTGACGAAAAGGGCGAAGAGGAACACCGATGCTAGTGCGATGTGCTTACCAGTTACCTACGTTATTTAATTCGTGAGTTATCGAAAAATCTTGAATGAAATCGATCTAGACCCAGACGTATCTCGTAGTAGCTAGCGACAGGACTCCAGAGCCGAATAACAGCGTTGAGACGAAAACCACAGCGACAACTCCATATTTTCTAGGTTCGTTAGGGGCGACATCACTTTTCCATTCAAATCCCTCTATCAACGCTCGATTTTTCAAGTAAATTGTTGCTTGTGCTTTCCAGTTTATCACTGCGATCAACTGATTGGAAATACAAAAAGAGACACCTCTAAAAAAAATACGTTATGATTACATTCGCGTTCAGACCAGAACATTCATGGCAGCCAGCCATTCTGCCATGACTGCTACGACCAGGATGGCTTCCCAGGGGCTTGTTACGTATATTTGGTGGATTATCTGTAAGATTCGAACAAAGCTAAAGCTCATTTCGGGCTCCAAAAGGGTCAAAATTAGCAAAATTAGCTCACCATGAGAATGGCCGTAAAAAATAGCAAAGAAAATGTCGTGGTGCAGGACAGGATCTTTTGCTCTGTTGACAACTCTGTGCTCGGTTCGCGAGCGGTCATCCAAGCCCACAAAACAGAGGAGTAAACAAGCAGCAAGAATGCCAAAATTGTCTTGATTGCGTCTGTCACTAGCCAATCGCTCATCTGCACACAAGAACAAAGAGTGAATGCGTGGGGTCGCGGTGCAAGCACGGAGCTCGAGCGGGTTGGGAGTGGGTTGGGTAATGCGGTATCGATTTATTGCACTTGGCGTCAAGTGCTAGCATTCTCTACTTCCTTTGTGCTTGTCTCATGCCGCCACTTGCCTGCATTTTACACGAAATTGTGGAGATCTACGGCATTCTTGGAAAATCCAGGGAAAAAATTGTGCGCAAGAAGTGGGTGCTCTTCCAGATTGTTCATTGTTCATTGTCCAGATTCCAGCTCTTCTTCATTTCAATGGTCCATTGATTTTTGCCCTGCGACATGATGAGTTTGACACTGATAGCTGTCACAAACCCCATGTTCGAGTCCCAAATAATGTCGTACTTCGTTTGAGTGCTCAGACCCATTTTTGATGGTGTGACACGGAAAATCAGAGGCTTGGTCAGATGTGCTTGGGACTCTTGGCGGTTTCACTTGTGAGTGCAAGACGACAATGGAAACAGACTGAAAGGAGCAGGTGGGGATGAAACGAACGAAGAAGGAATCAGAAAAAGAAGCAGAAAGGAGAAAACAAGGTGACGCCCGCTGCTTTGTTACATGCTCCGATGCGAAGCCTGACGTGCTGAACCTCGGCTCGTCACGACGATGACGCCATGCAACGTGACACGACGCAAAGTGATGCAATGAGCGCGAGCGCCACCATGTGATTGTCATTGAGCCAGACATCATCTGAAAGATGACAGTGACGACGCAAACACTGCTAGACTGCCGATGAGAATGAAAAACGAAGAAAAGTGCAATGCTGCGTGCAAACGAAAGCGCAAAGGCAGGTGCAAGTGTGCGCGACGTCGCCTCCACATCCACGCTGCCAGCACGCCACACCTTGCAGCTAATTGCACCATGGACACAGCACGCCACAAGCATCTTGCAGCTGATTGCACTGTGGACACAGCACACCATCTAGCCATGCACACATTGTGTTGTGTGGCACACATTGTGCACATCACATGCACGCATGCCAGCATGTCCATTGTTTGTGCGTTCAGCTCGTCCAATCTGATCGACGTGCTGCTGTCGCGTCGACACCAGAACAGTCCAGGTGTGTGAGTGTGTGCGCGCTGCATGCTGCTGGCATGACACAACGTGCAATTGCAAGCATTGGCGAGCAGCGCACCTGCGAGCTAGTTGTTGCACTTGTGCTGTGCGAAGCCACGAAGGCACGAAGGTGGAGCAAGCGCGATTGTCCACATGACACCTGCACCAGCATGCTTGCCTGTGCACCTTGTCCAGCTTCTAGAGCTTCCACGCCCCTCGCTGCAGTGCACGCTGCACACTCGCACTGCACGGACCGCTGAACACTGCTAGCACACTGGACTGCAGCAACATTGCGTGCATCTGACATTGATTTCATCGCACAAGTTCAATTGACTTGACACAGAACCATCGCGGGCATGATGAGCAGGCACACCTGTTTTTTCCCGCAAACTCAAAGATCGTCATTGAACGACAAACACGGCACGCGCAGTTCCCAATTTGCACAGTCTAGCAGCACCTGCTGTTTCAATGTCCTTTTTCAGAGCTTGAGCCACGTCCAAACCTTGTCAGAATTCTGATGGCAACACCCCAGATTGAACTGAGCTGTGCTGCATCCTTTGTCTCCAGGTCTTGATCCACGTCCAGACCCTCTGGTGGCATGGTCTCCGATTGGTCTGAGCACCACCATGTCCATTGTCGGCGGCTCTTGCACACCACTCGACGGCCTTCTTCAGGTTTTGATCCACGCCCAAACCTTTCTGGTTGAGAACCCCCAGAGCTAACTGAGCTGTGCCATTTCCATTGTCAGCTGCTCTTGTGCACCACATGACAGCCTTCTTCAGGTCTTTGTCCACGCCTGATCCATTGAGGTAGCAAAGTCCCAGGTTGACCTGAGCTTCGCTGTTTCCATTTTCGGCGGCTCTTGTGCACCACTCGACGGCCATCTTTGGGTTTTGATCCACGCCCAAACCTTTCTGGTTGAGAACCCCCAGAGAAAACTGAGCTCTGCCATTTCCATTGTCGGCGGCTCTTGTGTGCCACATGACAGCCTTCTTCAGGTCTTTGTCCACGCCTAATCCATTGAGGTAGCATGCTCCCAGGTTGACCTGAGCTCTGCCATTTCCATTTTCGGCGGCTCTTGTGTGCCACTCGACGGCCTTCTCTGAGTTTTGATCCACGCCCAAACCTTTCTGGTTGAGAACCCCCAGAGCTAACTGAGCTGTGCCATTTCCATTGTCAGCTGCTCTTGTCCACCACATGACCGCCTTCTTCAGGTCTTCATCTACGCCCAATCCGTTGAGGTAGCAAAGTCCCAGGTTGACCTGAGCTTTGCCATTTCCATTGTCGGCGGCTCTTGTGCACCACATGACAGCCTTCTTCAGGTCTTTGTCCACGCCTAATCCCTCGAGGTAGCATGCTCCCAGGTTGACCTGAGCATCGCTGTTTCCATTGTCGGCGGCTCTTGTGTACCACTCGACGGCCTTCTCTGGGTTTTGATCCACGCCCAAACCTTTCTGGTAGAAAAATCCCAGACAGTGCTGAGCTCTGCCATTTCCATTTTCGGCGGCTCTTGTGCACCACTCGACGGCCTTCTCTGGGTTTTGATCCACGCCCAAACCTTCCTGGTAGAAAAATCCCAGACGGTACTGAGCATCGCTGTCCCCATTGTCGGCGGCTCTTGTGCCGACCGCCTTGTGATTTGGAGTCTTGGAACTGTTGTCCGTGCCCTCAGCTTTGGAACTGATGCAACGTTGAGCACAACCAAGAATGGAGCCCCAACAAAGTAGAAAAGTGACGGCAGACCTGTCAAATTTAGGAGCGCAACGCCCACATTCAAAAGTGGATGAACTTAGTGAATGGGTCGATCTAAGTGTCACAGCCACGTGGGAATGCTTCCTCATGTACAGATTTCGCAAAGATCGAATTGGGGAACGAAACATTTCTGAAATCTTCAAGTTTGTGTCAGAGTCCTTTGAAAAGTGCGATGTCAGCTCGCTCATACGAATGCCTTCGAAAACAGCCGTGATGCTGTGAAACAATCACATCATCAGTCAAAATGATAACGGGGTCTCTCGTAGATCTATCGGCAGTTGCGATTGCTCATGTAAAGGAGTCACCGCCCTCGGCTCTCATCGCTACTGCTTTGAAACCGGCAGTACTCCTGGAATCTTCGAGCACAGGTGCACTACCGGTAGTGTGATTTGCATGCAGAAATCTAGTCCGTTTTAGATGACGACATGATGGAATCGCTAGAATCGATCAACTGGTGTGGGTTTTGTGCAGAAATCCAGTCCGTTTTTAGATGACAACATGGTGGAATCGCTAGCAAAATCAATCACAATGAGACTGACTCTTCCATTGCGTGTGCAGATGACAGACATGCAATGCACAATGTGTGCAATGTGCACAGTGCATTGAAGAAAATGAGGGTTGGATTTCAGCTCTGAAATGTGACAATTGCATGTGCTGGTGTCTGCTACTTGTCCTCAATGTTGCATTCATTTTTCCTTTTAGATCCAGGCTCTGAAGAAGTGTTGACGACGCGGAGTCAAGGGCGTGGCATTGACTGGAACGACAGGAGACAAATTTTTCAATGGAGATTGCACAATGTTCCCTCTCCCTTGACCGACGGTGACAACAATTGGGTGACACCATCCTCTCAAGAAGCTGGAAAAGCAAGAAAATGGCCGAATCTGACGTGCGTGCCATTGCGGGCAAGCCCAGAAGCCACTGCGAGCATTGCAATTGTGCGCACTGAGATCCGCAGAGACGTGTTTGCATTGTGATGGTCGGACTTGCTAGCTTGACGAAACAATGACGTGAGGTGACAAGTTTGTCAGGTTGTGTGGCAGTGACCTTGCACAGCAGAGCAATTGGCTGCACGACAATGGACAAAGCGTGCACAACGTGCGTGATGTGCACATGACGTGCACGGCGTGTCTGTGGCAAAACCCAGCTAGCCAGGCTTGTTCTCCACGCGCGCGCAGCAATGACAATGAACGCATCAAAAGTCACACGCTGCATCGTGACAACGCACGTGCCAGCACGCAACGCAATGCATCGCATGCAAATCGTGACTCAGTGAAGGAAGCTGGATGCATGCACAACATTCACGATGAGAGAACAGACACAAAAGTGACATGCACATGTCAGTATGTGTCAGGCTAGCAGGGTGGCTAGCCACACTGCAATGAAAAGCTGTGTTTGAATGCCAGAGAGTCAGAGACTGTCACCCGAGATGTAATGCATCACTGAGAAGCAAGTTTCAACATGTCGTCTTCGTACAGGTAGTGCTCCTGTCGTATGCCTTCAAAATCCATGGCTGCCACGGTGGCAGTTTGATCACCATCGGAACGCATGCACAAACGACGGCGAGGATAGTCGTAGATCATGTGAAAGTTGCAGAAAAGTCGGTGCGAGATGAATCCCATGAGCCCAGGTGCAATGTCAAATGACAGACTGGAAATCTGATGAACATGGTGATTTCATAGAAGTGAAAAAGTGTGCACGTATGATGCTGTCACACAGTGATAGTGATGATGATGATGGATGCAATGCCAGGTGAAGAAGGTAAGGTAATTTCGGGAGCATAATGTGTTTTGTAGAGGCGATTTGTGAGACTCTTCATTACATCTCTCTCCTCTCGCACTGCATTTATATGTTACAGCTATCATTTATATGTCACCTTGATAGCTGTGACATTATTGACGATTCTTCCGCCAACGATTAACATTGGAACTTGTAATCGATCCATTAGCACCTTTTGTGGTATGGAGTTGTCATGATTATGATTTGAAAATCAGATCAACTTCATCTAGGTATATAGGTAGTAGTTAGTAGTACGAGTAGTAGGGGAGACGACAGATGGGATTCACTGTTTAATTAATAAAGACCCGTTGATTGTAATCTTCTAGCCTACCCGAGACACTCGTCATCCCTGCGAAAAAACACAAGATGTGTGTGTGTGTGTGTGTGTGTGTGTGAGAGAGAGAGAGAGAGAGAAATAGAGCAAGAGACATTCTCTAAGAAATTATCCGTAGAATATCCCCCCCCACAATTTCTCCCTCCTTGATGAGCTTTGCGACAACACAAAACTCAATTGCACGTGCAAGTAAATTTCCTACCATGAACCGATGATGTGCCGCCGATTTCGGAACTTTAGGACACGAAGACCAAAACGACAAGGGCGACAACGTCAGTGATCGTGGATGAGACACAGCAGTAGCAATAGTAATGGTAGCAAAAGAAGATTGCGTTGGCTTGTCATTCACGTTGGAACTGTTTGCTCCTCAACATGGTTTTTACATGCAAGCAAGCACTCACAGAAATCATATCATTCATGATTTGATCTACATAAGTACCGCCCGAGTTGGAGCGTTTTACCACCCCTTCCATGAAATATCAGTGGGGTACCAGCGGCACCTGATGTCGTAGCGAAAGCAGCCAAACAATGCCCAAAGAGTGAGAAAGTAGTTCTTTTGAAGGATAACATGCGTGTGTGTGTGAGTGTGTGTGTGTTTTTTGTGGCCAGCAGCTTAAAGGAATTAGCCCGAGACTACGATTCCCCCTCTCTTCTCCTCCTGGGCCCCATTCATCCGTCCTCGCACAACCAACCGGTGTCAATAAGCAAACGGCATCTGGATGTGGCGCGTCTCTCCTGCGACTTGATGATGCATGATATCGATGGCACACGGGAGAAGAACCGAATCCTTTGTTCGAATAATGAAAAAGACGGGAAAATGATACCGTCGCAAGAAGAGAAAAGATGGTCATGGTCCATTACTACATAATACATAAATAACAGTAACTACTACCACTCCTACGGTTGCTGCTGCCATTATTTCGAGTTATGAACTACAGCTGCTAACATTATACCGTGTCCACTGGGCGAGCGCTTTCGGCTCTAAAGCAAAAATTCCACCCCATTCCCCTGAACGTGTATCAGGAACAACAGTGGTAATAATGATAGTAGTAGTAGGAGGAGGGGGCGAGAGGGGGAGAGGATCCTATGAGTCTTGTTTGGCAAAGGCAAGCAGCATAATTGATAGACTCGAGGGCTTATCAGTGATACCTTCATTTATGCAAACATATACAAACACAGGCACACACTCACGTATTTCTTCTTCTTCAACTGCTGCTGCTGCTGCTTCTACCTTTATACGACAAGTTTCCAAAGATCTTCCCCATGGAATATACCGCACCCTCCCCTATGATGGTATTCAGTCGTAGGTTAATATTACTCTTTGCCCTCTCCCCCCCCCTTCTCTCTCTGTGTTTATTCGTCTCTTTCTGTGTGTGCGCGCGCTCGTGGCACACCATAGAAGTCAGCAAAACCCAAGCGTGCGGTGTTTGTCGTCTGATTGACGTCCAATCTATGAATGAAAAGCGAGGAGATGAGAGAGAGAGAGAAGACATATGTGTAAGTAAAACTCGAGGATATTAAATTAAGCGCGTACACACACACATATACACACTTATACCCTCTCTCTCTCTCTCTCTCTCTCTCTCTCTTTCTTTTCATATATATATATTTGTAAATATATATAAATGTGCATTTCTTCGTAAAGGCTGAAAAATGATGCATATGTTCCCTCCTCCAACGATGTCGGGTCATAGCCCCACTGGGGAGAAATCCTAGGGCAAAACATTGAGTAGTTTGGCACCTCATTCGAGACAATCGTCCTTCGTCTTCGCCTCCAACCCTTCGAGAAAGTAAAAATAAAAGTCAAACAGCAACCAGATCTAATGCATGTATGAGAACCAGCTGTGGTCTCTAGCGATAGCCAGCTATTGCTACAATACGAATACTTCATCATCATCATCATCATCATCATCATCATCAACCATCATGAGTCAACGTCATCCTCTCATCAACCATCGCATAGCAGCTGCTGCTACCCGTCTATTTCCAAGTCTTCCGACTCAAGGACTGGGATGTTCTCATCCGATGAGCTGATGAGCCCAATGTATTGGTTGTTCACTTCCTCCAATCCGCTCTGATGATCGGTTAGTCAGTGGTGAGAGATAGATGATGGTCATTATGATAGCGAAGAAAGAAGAGTAGAGGAGGAGGAGGAGGAGGGGGCGAAGTATATTTGACTCATTCGAGAGAGAAATAGATATACTTTACGTCTTCTTCGCCTGATTTGCTACGAACGCACACTTCGTGCACCACAAAATGCTTCTTACTTCGTCGCGGTTCTTCCAGGAGTCTATTTCCGATAAAAGGAACCTTTTCTTCCGGCCCATAACCTGGTAGAATTGCCATCAGAATAGAAGAAGATAGATCGAGAAGGGGGGAGCGGTGGGTGGTGGAGAGGGAGGAGGAACATGCAAGCAAACAA
>ADNK01000444.1:0-25000 GCA_000320545.1 Bigelowiella natans CCMP2755 | reverse complement strand
CGACTTGTGGTTGTCTTCAATCGTAAAAGGATGGGAAATCCTGGGAATCCGCGAGAGTCTTCGAGAATCTCGGAGCAGAATTTGGTCAGCGGCCTTCTACCCGACATAATTTTTGTTCCTTTCCTCGTTTCGGAACCACAAACCCGGCATGATCTGGGATAATTCCTAGAATGTTGTCGCAGGATGTAAACCGGTTACGTTTGCATCAATAATCACAGCCATCCTGTACAATCAGGGCAGAACGGGGCAGAATCGAAAAAATGGAATCCAAAGCTATAGAAGAGCCTGAAGGTGATGGCAAGCAGGCGGAAGAGGCCAGAGGGCGAGCAGACATCGATTCAAGCACCCTCCCCATTCGGCCTTTCTACCCGAACCAGTGGCTGGACGTCATGGACACCCATAATCAATGGCTGGAGGCTCAGGTGATACAGGTGGAGGACGCCGATGATGGCGAGTCTATCTACGTGCACTACAAAGGTTAGTTTTAGTTGTTGTTCGGTTTGGCCGAGTCTTATATTTGCGTCAACTGCAACCACCTTCGAATTGAAGAGACGTATCGTGCAATCAGGTTGGAAAGATAAATTTGACGAACGATTAGACATGGGTGAGGGGAGCGCAGTGCGACACCGGGTCCGCCCCGCACTCACGGAATTTATCCAGCACCCTCCTCGTTGTGATCAGAGGCCTGAATTACGTGTCAGCGTCAGACTAGACGTTCACGACACCTCGGAGAAGTGGTGTAAGGCTACCATCACCGAGGTCATCAACGAGCCGCCTAATAGGTTCCAGGTCAAGGTTAGTTACGACGGCTGGTCGTCAAAGTTTGACGAATGGATTAACAGGTAATAATACGTGACTGAAACAAATATCCCCAATATCGCAAGCTAGTGATGTATTGGCATGGTCGAATCCTTGTGTATTACTCATCGCCTCCTCCCCACCCAAAAACCTGTCAACGCATCCATTAGTGACTCGTACCGCCTTGCGCCACTGCACTACTACACGGATCCACCTGCTTCCTCTCAGCAGCAACGCCCCCCCCCCCTGAACCGCTCGAATTCGAATTACCGACCTCCAGCAGGCGAGGAGTCACGCTTTGCAGATGATCTCAAGCGAGTGAAGGGGTGGTCAATAAGGCCGATGGCTGGTGATGGAAACTGCCTGTTCCGATCAATAAGCTATCAGATATATGGGGACGCAAAGCATCACTCGCTCCTCCGCGAGAAATGCATGGATTACGTGGAGGCTGAGCGGAACTTCTTCAGCAACTATATCGACGGGGATGCAAAAGTCTATATACAGCGCATGCGGCGAGACGGCGAATGGGGTGATAACGTCGAGATCCAAGCCCTTTCCGAAATATACTCCAGGCGCGTTGAGATTTATGCGTATAGCGCCGAGCCAATGAAAACGTACCAGCGGCACTTAGGGGGCAGTAACCCCATCCGAATCAGCTATCACTGTGGGAGTCACTACAACACAATAGAATATCCTGAGATAAAATCCAAGTGGCTGAACAGCGAACCAGGCGTGTGGGAGGACCGGTAATGATGTTGTTTCGTTCGAAAGGAAAAAGTTTTAGGATGTTTTCTTCTTCTAGAGCACCTGAAATTCTGTCTATAGTCCCCCGCTCTCCTTTGTTGAAACACATATTATATGTGTATATGCACATATTTAGCACACATATGCTCATTTTGCCTAAATATATCTCAGCGTGATCGCGGCTTCTCGCAGCCGGGAGAGAACAAGGCCCAACACTCAGACTCAAGACCAGGAACTAAAGCTTGCGCTTGAAGTGTCGCGACAGGAGTTCAAACGCGGAGGACATGACAACTTTGATGTGCAGATCCAACGAGCAATCCAGCTCTCTAAAGGGGGCGCGACAGGTGCAAATTCAGGATCAACTACGAGGTACTCTAATATGAATCATACATAACGCCACCGCGAAAGGCGATGTATACCTCTTTTTATTTCATGTGCTCGCATGTATTGTTTCATTTTATAATTATTATATACATCATATATGTGAGTGTATGTGGGCGTATGTGTGTGTGTGTGTGTGTGTGTGTGTGTGTGTGTGAGCACAAAGATTAAAATGTATCTTAAAGTGCGCATTAGATCTGCTATCCGTTCATCATACGTGCTGTATGATGCTGTATTAATTATCATCCAACAACAGCCCGATGCAGCAAGCTGTTTTGAACTCGCTTGGAGTATCTCCGGAAGAGAGCGCCTTGCAACGTGCCCTTCAGGCTTCGATGATGCCGACAGGCAGCGATACTGGGACTTCTGAGCTTGAGAGGGCTATAGCGGCATCTCTCGTCTTGTCTCATAACGGGAACAGGGCAGTAGAGAGCAGCAGCAATGATCCTGAAGCAGAAAACGATAAAAAGAATAGTAACAATAACGGCGACAAAAAAGAGCGGTCCCCCGCTGCTCGGGATACTACGACGACCACGCAGAGCAATCAAGGTAGCACAAGCAACAGAGAATCAACACAAGAAAAGGGTGGGGACAAAAAGGACGATGGCAGCGGAAATGGTGGAGGACAAGGGCATGGAGCAGCAATAGCAACACAATCGCCGCCTCAATGGCTGGAAGAGCTTGTCGGTGCGATGGGCCTGTCAAGGGAGAGAGCGCTCAGAGGCTATAATCGGTTCAAGAATGATGACGTTTCGGAAGAAATCATGAAAAGGAATATCATAAACTATTGCCTAGCAGGCTAGAAATAGCTGAGGATCTTTCGCCGATTGAGATAGCAATAACAGCGAGGCTACATCATCAGCACTTCATGTGTGATCTGTTAGCTAATTACATCATGATACACAAATACATTGTATACGTGCATACATGCGTTCGCTCATGTGCATTCATAAGACGGAGGTAATGAATATATATAATTTTTCAATTGTCATCCTAAAGAAGGTAGCTATGCAAGCTGCGGCATCACTGCTTAAATTATATTCATTTGTTTCTACTATATGATGCCATTCATGCATGTGAATGCAGTGCTGCTCGTGCATGTGTATGCACATGCTAGCATGTACAATAATGGCTTTCACTGACACGTGGATGGCTTCAGAAGCGCGAGGGTTGTGCTACGCTAGCTGGCGGGAGTGATGGCGAAAACCGTGTCTGTTACTCACGCAGTGTAGCTATGCAAAGTGGCTACAACACTTTAATTAAATCTATGAGCATGCATGTGGTCTGGAATAGCTGTTTGCTTGTTTAGAATATGTAGCTGTGCTCCGGTACATGGTGTGAATAGTTTATGAAGTCCAGTAGTGATGCAGCCGGGAGAACATTTAAAATTATATTATCTTTTGCTTTTTTATGCGACCCTTTTGCTGCGGTTCCTTCTTGTTTGGGCCATCCTACAATATCGGCAACAAGTCATATTTATATTTTGCGAAGTAAATGTGAAGAACAGTATTCCATGATGTATTTCATGTTTCTGCATTCTCTCTCTCTCTCTCTCTCTCTCTCTCTCTCTCTCTACAACACACTCACATCAACATCTAACACCTCCTTTGTTGCTGTTAAAGCTTCCCTCTTCTTACTAAGCGATGGCTCAGGAAGAAGTTCAACGCCAGGATGATTGACTTTGCTCTCATTGCCCTTCTCTATGCCAAGAACCTCGTCAGTCCTGTGTATGTGCCAGAGTTCATTAAGGACTGCATACATTCAGCAAAACTATTAAATAAATTTCGAGAAGACTACCTCTTTTTAACCTCATCTGCAGTAGGCTCGGTATATCCGTTCTGCGAAGGATATTAATACATAAATAAAATGCGAGGAGGTCAATCTACGCATCCAGGACATAATTATAGTCGGGGAGTAGTACCGCCTTTTCCTCCTCGCGTGACCTCGCTTCGAAGACTCCCAGACCCAGGTTCATCTCTATCATTTTGACATCGGCCCTAGCTTCTTGGGATTTTTCTGCTCTATCGTCTCCGCTGGAAGCGCTATCTTCATTACTGTCGTTATCGCCGTCGTCGTTGTCGTCGTCGTCAGCCTCTTGTAAATCTATCTCATACTTGCCCCGCCCATTCTGGAGCAAAAACCAAATAATTGTAATTAAATCAACATCAGAGCAGCATCCAAATAGCTTATTGTTAGTAATTTTTCGTTCGCGTTTATGCACGCTATGGCACTTGTTCGATATCATGGAGTAGCTTTTCGTTGGCTGTCTTCATCTTTCCCAAGAAACCCTGGAATATTTATCATTGATTTTTGAGATTTCACTTGGTAGGGGGGGAGGGTAGGATTTGAATTAGACAACTGAGATCTAATTTACAATCACCTGAAGTCTGGACATAAGATTCGACGCTGGTACAGGCGTTGTTCGCCGCACGATAGGCTCCGAGGGTTTGCGAATCGGGATCACTTTGGGGGCTGAGAGCCGGGCAGTAGCTTCAGCATCTTTCTGTAATATCTCTTCCGACGAAGATGAAGTCGCTATCTTGTTGAGGAGGAATGGACTCTGTTTCGTAATGGAATCCCTCGTAGGATCTCGGTTTTCAGATGGGGTGGGCGCACAGGGGCCACTCCGCTCCTCCATGAGTCTGTTTCGGGGTGTTGGCTATGTTTCGAGACGACTGAATCTGGGCTAGAATTTACCCTTACATTAACCAGCTGGGAATCCAACCGAGATAGCTGTCTCTTTTTTAGATGTCCGACTGCGCCGACATATATTGAGGCCGCGGGTCGAAACGGAAGCCCTCCCGATGTATCGCGGATCACATGGGTACTATCTTAAGACGACAAGCAAGCCCCATTGTCGTCGTAGGATGTTCTCCTTAGAAATTGAAACGTGGGATCCGTGCGACGTCATGCCGTAGATCTAATTATCGTAACGTAGGGGTTATTTCAACCGGTCTAGCAGTTTGCGTCGTTGACCTGGGTCTGGGTCTACTGTATACCACCTGAGCTGATCCAAGTTGACAAATCGGTCGTAGGCAATGGAACCCACTCCTCCAGTTGTTCTAAATGAGCAGTAGCGCTGCATTGGTATATTCTTCTGACCCGCATTCCGCCCCGCTTTTGCGCACCCGCGCTCTTCGAGCGGCCGAACTGATTCTTCTTTTCTTCCCTTCCATTATGTTGCCGGCCCACACCGACGCACAGCATTAGGATATTGTTCCAGAAAGGAGGGTAGAGCCTTGCTTCCAGTTGAAAGCCGCGATGCTTACACCCAGAGATCTCGCATTCTTGGATCATGGAGGAAAGGAATGCAAAAGCGAGGATGGACGCAGCATAAGTGACACAAAGGAGCATCGACTCAAGTCAGTAGCCATGTCGAAATCTAAGTTCTTCTTGGCCATATTGGAGGAGGAGGACGAAAAAATTCACGAGCATGCGAAAGCTGAAATTAAGTGGATATTAGATAATAAACAATTTTCAGCACTACTTCAGGTAGTCTTTTAACTCAACACATTCGTATTCGCACACACGTTCCGTTCTGCGGATTGATATCACTCCTCCTACGTGGCAGCTTCTTCAACAGAATTTTTGCTCGATAATCTTTCTTAGCTCGAATCATATTTCATATTGGATAATGAATATCGGATAATGATGATATCATACAGTGAATATATATATATATATATATATATATATATATATAGGCTATATGTGTTTATTATACATTAAAAAGGGAGGGGGGGGGACAGGGATTAGCTTGGTTGAATGCGTCAATCTACCAGGATTTTTCTTGATCTATTGGCAATTTAGGTTACCAACGGATTCAAGCCCTTGCTAAATCACACTAAAGGATTGTCCAAATTGGTGGAGTTGTGCGGAGGACTAGAGAACCTCCCTTCTCGGGGCTGGGGGGCTTGGATCTTTCATTGAGTCGGTTGGTGGTATAGAAAAACTACAGGAAAGCACGGGCGGCTTATCGGTAAGAACAATTGCTTATGCAAAGTAGATTGCTTGTGATGGCGACATTGATGTTGGCAATGACGGTCATGATTCGATGGTGACGTCATGATGAGATGGACAGGAGTGTATGATAGTCACCACGATACAAGTGATGATGATGATGATGATGATGATGATGATGACAGTGGTGGTGGCGATGAAGATGGTGATAGTGATATCATTCTAAGTTCTCTGCCTTCCTTTCCCAGGGCTTAGCAGAGGCAGTCGGAACGAAGAAATTTGCAGATAGATGCCTAATTCCAATTCTGCCTTTTTTAGAAGGTGGGTTATGCAGACGACTTCTACATATCTAAGCACAAAATAATAAAAGTTTGCCCTAGAAATGACTACCACTTACATGCTCTTCTTCATCAGATGATTGCTTCCGTGCATCATCATCTCTCAACAAGCACCCCCCGAGTAGTGTGAAAACGAGTGCCAAAGGTGCCGGGTGGATGCCAGCCTTCGGATTAGAAAAGAATAGTGTGCTACAGGTAGATTTTAGTGCGAACAACGGTATGCTAGAGAAAAGCCCGGTCTTTGTCATTGAATTTTGGGAAGATAAAGAAAAAGAAAATTGGATGGTGAAAGCATCCTGATGACAAAAACACTAATCAAACAGTTCTTGTTCATTTGGTCCGTGTTCTAGGTTAACTTAGGGGAGCCGCACATTATCGTAGCTCTTGAATTATTTAGAAGATCAAGCGCAGTGATCACAACATTTCGGGTGGGTCGCTTTCCTGTCAAATATTTTCTGATGAACTTAGTTGCGAGCACTAACGCTTTTCCCGTTTGCAAGGGGATCTTTCCTTATCTATTCCCAGCTTGAACTATTATTTGAATATCATCGGAAGATAGACGTGATACTTTTTCCTTTCCTGCACCATTGAGCACCAGACAACGTGATACACATAAATTCACACTCATATGCTTATGTATGTATACCTAGTTATCGTCGAGTATAGATGGGATAAATTTTGAGTTCCTCGGTAGTTTCGAGCCAGAAAATGGTACTTGATGTTTGCTATTTTCATTGAAATCTCGCGCTTTTGCTAGCAATCTAAATTTTCCCAAATATGAATTTTCATCGAACACACACACGCGCGCGCGCGCGCGCGTACACACATTTATATAGGCGCACACAGAACACGTAATGTACGTATGAAATACATGTGGATATAGCTACTAGGCTAATGTTCAAGGTTGTTCTATTCCTTTTGACAGGAATACTATTTTCCTTCTTGGAGCACCCAGTGTGCGCACAATACCTGCGCTTTCACATCGTGAATTTCAAGCATTGTGCCCAAGTCCGGATGGAAATCTTTGAGTTAGATATGAAGAGTTTTTCCGACGCACAGGTGATAGTAAACGAAACAGATGATCTAGATTCTTCTCAACATGGGAATAGCAAACTAGAAAGCTTGAAAGCTAGCTTCCAAAAGATAAAGGATACGATCACTGGAGGTACCCACCGGAACATTTATTCCGCAGATAGACCACGTAGAGATTCAAGAAGTTGCACAATTATATGATGATGGAGAATGAAAAGTATCGTTTTGTCAGACCTTGTAAAGTTATGTCCTTTGTAAATTTAGATGAAACTCTGAGTTTTTCCATGGATTTGAAATCGAAATTATTTCAAACGGTCCTGCTGTTCATTCGCATATCGCTTCCCCAATATGGAGTGCTATGACCCCTCTCCACCTCCCTGTCCCCCCCCTTCTTTTCTCTCTTTCTCTCCCTCTCTCTCTCTCTCTCTCTCTCTCTCTCTCTCTATATATATATATATAAATATATAATATATATATATATATATATATATATGTACATCGTATATATTTGTATACATGTAAGTGTGTTTCTCTCTCTCTCTCTCTCTCTCTCTGTGTGTGTATCTGTATGTGCGTCTTCAGTGCAGCATGTACATCATGCCGCATCAGTCGTACATCGTGTCAGTGAAAACCCATGTGTACTGTTCGTTTCCGCGCTAGCGCTGGGCGTAGCACATCAAAATAGCTGAAGCGATTGCATGTTGGCACAAATGAGAATGGAAGCAACTCCTCGTCAATGCTGGCAGGCGAAGCTGGCGCACACACGCAATGATGTGCAAGATGAAAGCACAAAAAACGTGGTTCATCAACAGACTGATGGATTCAGACATTGAGCCAACGTCATGACTCAGAACACGTTCGCATCCTTCGTTCCTCACTTGCATCTTGATTCTTTGCATTCACAATGGACACATCCTCGTCTGTGCTTGTCATCGGTGAATTCAGAGAACCATCCGATGCATGGGTTTGGTTCGGTACGTGACCTGCTAGCCTGGTGAGCAATGGTTGAGTTGAGTCCATGTCAAGCTTCCCGTGAAGACGCCCTCCACGACAAAGCTGGAAAGGCAATGCTGGGTTTGCTTTGCAACAAACACTCTCAACATTTGTTTCATTCATGACCATTCATGAATGAATGAAGTGAGTCATCCACAGTTGAAATGAATGAATGTCCTGATCGAAGCTGTTCCAAAAGGGGATCTGAAAGGATCATTGGATGTGCCAACTCACCCACGCATGAGAGCACAAGAAACAAGAACAACAAGTGACAACATTGTTGATCGACTGCACTTTCAAAAGTGCATTGTGACACTTGCAAAGCACGAAACACAGTGCCTCGAGCTTGCAAACAACAAGGATTCTCTGGTTTGAAAACAGAAAACCAGCACGTTGCAAAGTTGGCGCACGTGGTGCGCGTGCAAGCGCGCGTGGCTGCAACGAGGCAGCACAACTGAGAGTTGAGAGAAATGGCGTGCGCATCCATCCTGACCAGGATTTTCTGAAAGCCATGTCAACGAGGCGATCCTTGTCCAAGTCACCAGAGGGCTCACCCAGCAGCACTCTGGTTCCAAAGAGGGTTCCAAAGAGAGTCACATGAATGAATGAATGAATGAATGAATGGTGCATCGTTCAGAACAATGAACAATGAACAATGAACAATGAACAATGATGAAAAACTGCATCTCCAAAGTATGACATGACACTTCAGAGGCGGCGTTGCGACGATGGTCAAAACCCAAGACGATGGTTCCCGGCGACAACCTTCACCGCGTGCTTTTTTTTGCCAAATGAGTTGCTTCCCCCCAGGAACATCCTAGCAAAATGACCCATTGTTCCCTCGCTTTCTTTTCTTTTCCGTTCGCTTCGGCCTTCCTTTCTACCAATCGTTACTTAGTTTGTAGTCTAATAGTTATCGGCTGGGCTCGCGGTACAGATTCGACCTGTCGCATTGGGATAATTACCTGTGTTTTTTAATTTTATTCCCCGTCTCTCCCAACACCTAGAACAGTTTTCTTTTTTGACAGCAGGGAAAATGGAACCTGCTCGGGGTTACGACGGTACCCCACCCCCTCTCGCCCGGTTGTTCTTCCGGTTCTGATTACTTCTCTCTCCTATAATTGCAGCGTTAGAGAGCCAAGATGTGAGGAGCTCGCCACCGGTGTGGGTTTTTTTTTGGCTCCTTCGGCATGTTCGAAGGCGAGTCGAAGAAGAGATTGTGATGACGTGACGGTTGGTGTTGTGGTGACTACTCAGCAACAGAGAGTACCGGTGAAAGCGGAGGAACCATGCTTCGATCTAGGATGTATCTGTACGTTTTTCCTGATGGCCCTTGTCATGTAAGTATATATCCCACAAGCCCTCCCTTCTCGCGAACTTATCAATTCCCGTTTGATTCACAGGGCTGTGACGGGTTTTGGAGTGTACACGTACATGCAGGTGGTGCAACAAAGTCGAACAGATATAGGCATAGTGTGACTCTCTTTGCAGAATATTTTTTGCCATCACTTCGATGCACGTCGTTGATAATCACGCACACTTGGTTGCTCCCTATTGTTCCCCAGGGCTGGGGCTGGTGGGACGACTACCTCTACGGATTTCGGAGCAACGATCTGTAAACCTTCTTGTGATAATCAACACCCGCCATTTCTTTCGCAATTTTAGATCAAACGTGCATTGCTGGTTGTGATCTTCGACTTGCTGCACCTGATGCACACTCAGGGTCCATGCCGTCACGGACCTTAACGATTACCATCTAAGCATAGGTGGTGGGGTGAAATGGTGTTCGTAATGGATGTAAATACTCATATCAGCTAATGTTGAATGTACATATTTTCCTTGTAGATGCCACGGAGCTCGTCGTCGCATTGATTCATGGTAATGAGATCCCAAAAGATAGATATCCATGAGAATGCAGAGATGCACGTTCTAAGAAGAATGTCACCTGTTTAGAATCGTTCTCCTTGAAATTTCTTTCACATCTGCTTGGTATTTTTCAGGAACATACTGTGAGTTTGCACAGGGCATCATACCGGCGCTAGAGGTCGAATTTCATTGAAATAGTGCCCGCTAGTTGGCACATGGATGCACATCATCAATAGATATTATAACAATGAAGTGTATTTTTATACGCATATTTGTGCATGTAGAAATGATTCAGATTCACATTTATATATGTATATTTTTATCCAAATGCGTGTACTGGATGGTATGTCCAACAGCTTGTTTTACCTGCTCACAGGATATGGCAGTAAGGCACAAAGGACTGACAAATTTCATCACACGTAAGAAATAGATGAAGAGAAAGAGGAATAGTAGTAGGAGTAGTATTAGTAGTAGGAGTAGAAGAAAAAGGGGGGGGAAATAAGCATTCTCTTCAATTGTTTTGATATGAGGTGTATTCTCTTCTGCATTAATATTAATCATTGTTGTTGTCGCTGTTATTTCACAGTCGATTTGCAGTCAGTGGACCTGTCGCTATCAGACTATAGGGTTGATTCTTCTCCTCCGGATTAACACCAATCCTTCTCTGATGCTACACACTTGCTGTTTGCAGTATTTTATATGCTTCGATAGCTATTTTGAAGAGAGAGTACTTCCTCTCTCGCCCCTCTCTATCCTGATCATGAGCGCTAATCGACCTATTTTAGGAAAAAAAATGACGCTATTGTTATTATATAATTAGTACGTGCCCCGTTCGCTGCCATCATTCGTACTACTATGCCACGGTCAGCTCGAAATATCCCTACCATTACGTGTGTGTGTGTGTGTGTGTGTGTGTGTGCGTGTGTGTGCGTGTGACTGAATGGAAGAGAACGAGGGAGATACACACACACATACACACACAGAGAGAGAGAGAGAGAGAGAGAAGGGGGGGGGGGGGGGACACTAAATGCGCGCTTGAGGTTAACGTGCGACATATTCATTTTTTGTAGGGCAAAATCTTGGTGAAATTCCTGCGAAGAATTTCCAGGAGTTGGAAACGGCAATACTTGAGGTATTTCCTCACATGCAAATAATTCTCTTTATCTCTCCCTCCCTATATTTTTGAATATCTAATATGTGTAACATCCGCGTGTGTGCGTGTATTATGTACCCAACTGTGGGACGGTGTATGACAAAACAGTATCATCGCTCATGTTACAAACAACCGTCATAAACATAAAACGATGACGGGATTTTCCATGCAACTGTAGGCGGAGAGGTATTGCGAAGCTCAGAAGTTGCAGCTTCCGGGAGTTTTTGGTGGGAGAGGTTGATCACTCTTTCATAAAGGTAACGAGGACATCGAATCGTCGGCGCCCTGTGCTTTATCTTATGCATAGCCGAATCCACGCCGAACGACAGTAGTGTATGTATCTATAATTAACGTGCTTACATGATAGAGGCATCATATATGTCAATTATTCTGCACCATGTCCACAACACAACTAGTCTCACGAAGCCGCAAGAATAGCTTACCCAAGGATCGGAGTATCGATACATTTAAACATGCCACCACTTACTTGCTTAGCAATGCGATGTCGACGCGACTCCACATACAGGATTACGTACATGAATAAAGGACGTACGCACTTGCATGGCGTTCTGCTTATACATGAAAACTGTGCACTTGCATTGTCGTGTGGATGTGACCTGCGAGCTTAGTGCGTACGTGTCAATGCTCAATGTAGTTTGCTGTGTGGCTATTGTCGCGTAATTGCGTGAGCACGCAGCATGCATGGCTACGTACAAGCAAGCTGCTAGGTAGCAGTTTGAGCAATATGCGTGCAAATGTCCGCCAGTGAGGCAACGTTGACAGGCAACCTCACGCATGGAAATCTGGTACCTAACCATGCACCTATACACCATTGCACTTATAGGGACATAAATGTCCATAGTCCATATACACTCTTCAATGGGAAGTGCTTCGATTCTGAGTGATCTACAGTCATCGTAGATGATGATATAATGATGATGACAGTGAAAAATTGACTGACAGCGAATGCGTGTGCCGGCTGCTGGTCGTATGGCTTTGTTGTGGACAAACGCCCATCGATAGGATCTAGCCAGCTGTGCCTGCCGCGGCGCTTGGATCACTGCACGCCATCACAGTTATTGTTTCACTAGATCGAGGAACATAGCTATTTAGCACAGCTAGCTAGCATGTACGTGTCGTGGCGGCATGCAATGCAGAATATCATGACGCACTACTCGATTCATAGATGTATCTTCTTACTCCTTGCATCAATATTCGCAACTCCTGCGATCATAAAAGTGGCAACATGGTGAGAACATTCCACATCTCGAATTCAATTTCAATTTGATCATGTCCGAGTGTTCTTCTTCGATCTCGTTTTCACAGTTCTGCTAAATTTAGCTACTTCAGAAGGTTTGTATTTCTTCAGAACAGCTAAGGTCTTTGCATGTTTGTTTTGCAGCTCCTCGAGCTTCTCTCTGAGCGCTGCATTTGTTAAGCGCCTCTTTTCATAATCCGAAACCAAAACGTCACTGCCTACAAAGCCAGCTTGCCCCTGGAGAATCTTGAATTCCTTCTGATAGGCGTCGCGCTTCCTTTTCGATTCGATAACTTTATCGAGTAGCGTCGTTACTTTTCCTGTCCGGCCAACAAGGGTCTCTAACTTTTTCCGGAGTTTCTGCTCCTCAGCTTGAACAAATTGAAGCTTCTCTTTGATGTGTGTGAGAACCTCAACGGTGCTTCGTTTTTTCTTAATGAGTTTGTGCAACTCATCATTCCGCTCCTCTACCTTCTCGCTCAGGGTTTGGTTTTCAATCTTCAGCTGCTCAAAATCGATTATGCTGAGCCCAGCATCTAGCTCCTCGTTTTTCCTCACCTGGTTAACAAGCTCGGCAAGGCGCTTGACATAGTGGATGTTCGTTAGACGCACGTCTTCTACTTCTTTGTCCTTTGCTGCTTCTGTGGACTCGAAAGCAAGAATGCGCTTAAATTTAAGCGGCTTTCCTGTCTGCTGATCTACTGAATCCACTGCGATCTCACGTTTGAAAGTCTTGAAGGCTTGATTCACTGACGAGGCCTTCTCATCAAGGAGGTCAAGCTTCTGCTCAGCCTTTTCAATTTTTACCTGATTCTCCTTCGCTTTGTCCTGTATCATCATCACTGTGTTTTTGATCTCTTTGAGGGCTTTGAGATAGTTTGCTTTCTGACCCGAAACAACCTGCGTTCCTTTGTTTGTGAGCTTATACTCTTTCAGCTCTATCTGGCTCCTGCGATCGAACTCCCAGAAAGCTTGAATCTGCTTCTGCAGGGAAGCGTTGCCTTTGTTGAGTCTCCTTCGTTCTTCTCTGGCTCTATACATGAGTTCTTCAAGGTCTTCATCTTCTGCTGCTTCCTCCTCCTCATCCTCATCCTCCTCCTCCTCCTCATCCTCCTCCTCATCTTTTTTGGCCTCTTCATTGTCGCCACCTTTTATGTCTTCATGAATCTCTTCCTCTGTGGATTTACCCTCCTTTTCCCCTTCTTCTTTGGCGTCTTCTAGCATAACATCATTTGTCTTCGCTCCATCCTGGGATATAGTCAAGACAACATCAGAACGATGGGTTCTTTAGAACAAAGAACAAAAAACAGAATATTACCTCCTCCTCGATCTCATCTTCTTTCCCCCCTTGCTTTTTAACTTCTTCCTTCTTCTCCTCCGAGGCAATTTCCTCTTTAATTTCCTCTTCAGTGTTCCCTTTTTTCTCAACATCTTTGTTTTCTTTTGATGGATCTTTTTCCCCTTCAGGTGTGGGAGAGTTGTCGGTTTTTGAAGATTCTAGCTTCGATTCCTCCTGCTGTTTCGCTGCCTCTTTACCTTCCGTTGAGGGATTTGGTTGCTCTGAAGTTTCTCCTTCCTTCGAAATCTCCGTTGCATTCACGCTTGCTTCCTTCTCAGGTTTTTCAGCACCACCTTCTTGAGTGGCTTCGGCGCTAGGAGCTTCGTCCTTACCCCCTGCTGTTTTTTCCTCCATCGCCTTCACTTCCATATCCTTTCCCTGTACCAACACGTTACAGAAAAGAAAGACTATTAAAATCCCTGATTCCCTTCCTTGTTCTTAAGCAATCATACCTCGCTTTGGGGGGCGGGCTGGCCATCAGCCATCGATGCAGTGCAGTCGTTACCTCTGTGCCTGCGGGGGAGGGTCTTATTAGTGCTGACACCGTTTCCAAGCTTTATGGGGCTATATATTAAAAATGCAGGATAATTATCATCTGAGACAATAAGAACTGGAGGAAGATTTCAGTTTGAGTACTTCCACATTCCTAATGAATTAAGATGAAATTCGAGTTGGCTGGGATAGGGAAGTCGCGATCCAAAAAACCATTGCAACAAATGGTCTTCAGAGAGTACCAATCAGCGAATCCATCCTGATTCTTTATCGCGGAACCTACCGCCAAAAGTATTTTGCGTCTTTTTCAAATGGCAATCCCATGTACTTATTAGCCTGCGTTTTGGTACGTATTATCATCAATTCCCGGCTTTTCGCACGGATACCTTCAAGATACTATTCGGTCTCACAAACCACATTAATAAGATAAATGCGACATACGTATAGGGATGACGCATCTGATTTTAACAGCTTTCTTTGAATACAGCGAAGCTTTTACTCACACTTAGGTCTGACAGAACCCCAACTTTCCCGTACCACCCCTCCCTTTCACCACGAGTCCAGAATGTATCGGCCCGGTCCCATTGGAAGGAGCCGTAGGCGTTCGGGGTTGTATGTGATCGCATTAGCTGTCGTCGTCTTTGTTGGCTTTGGCGGGCTTGCTGGAAGGCGTTGGAGAACAGAAGAAACCGCGCCTTCCTTGGCCACAAGGACCACAATCCAATCCCGTGCAAGTAATAAATACCAAATATTTACAATTGGAAGAGGAAGGAAGGCAAGGGAATTTTTGGCACAACTAAATTCCAAGAGATGAGAATAGAGACATTTCTAAAAGATTTCCAGAATAAGTGAAAACTCCAAAATGTTTTTTCCATGTGCCGTCACTGTGCCGTCAAAACAGTCCTAAGGGTATAATATGCGAGACTGACCAACCAGTGTTTTTCCTTAACCCCCAATACTGGATCATACTACATAAGCTTGAAATTTAAGTGTTTAATTTAGCCTAGATTGCCAAATATAATACCATTTCATCTCATATCAACCTTATCCCCCCCCCCCTCCGGGAAACTTTTCGCTCACAGGAACAAGCGCATATGGTGGAGTGGGAGGTATGAGTAGAACATGGTCCAGTTCCAGTCAGCGCGCTTCCATCCCAAATCGACCGCCGCGAAAAAATTTTGGCTCTAGAGTACCGGGCGAGGAGAAGCAACACCCTGGGTTCCAGGTCCAGCGACGCAAATACAAGCTGTACGCCATGCAAACTCCGGATGGGGACGTGGAGCTCAAGGCTAAGGCAGTGAGCATAGATGTGGACGAGGTTGATCGTGTTCAGGATGTGAATCTGGAACAAGAACTCGAGCACCATGGAGAAATGCGTAAGGGCCAGATCACCCGAAATGGATTCCGGTAACATGTTTGAACGCAATTGTTGTTGAATGAGATGGGGGAGAGACCTCTGGTCGTCATGCTGCTGCGGCTGGGAAAACACTCTTCTTCCATTCTCTCCCCTCTCTTTTCTCTTCCGTTTTCTGACTTTTCCCTTCACCCGTAATTTCCTTATCAGGTACATCATTCTGAAGAATCCAGTGCCCGCAGGAAGGTTCGAAGCACATTTGCAGATGCACGTAGGTTCTATCGAGGAGGCTGAGGACGAGCAGGGTGTAGCGCATATCGTCGAGCACGTCACATTCCTTGGGAGCGATAAGAGATCTATTCTCTTCGGAACGGGGTAATTTCCTTATGCTTCTCCTTCTACTGTCGAACCTAATCTTACGCAAATCTAACCTCCTGCTAATCTTTCATTTTGTTGATTGGTATGGTACTACCCTCATAACTACTGCTACCTATCCTCTTAGCTCCGAGTCAAATGCCTACACCGACTTCCACCACACGGTGTACCATATCAATTGCCCCCTTGTTTCCCAAGGGACTGCAGCGTTGCCGCCCAGTACGAAGCTCCTCCCGCTCGCCCTCGACGCCCTCCGCGAGATTGCATTCGAGGCCAAGATGCTTAACTCTCGGATAGAAAAGGAGAGGCTCGCAGTACTCTCTGAGCTATCAATGATGACCAACATGGAGTAATGATATCAGCTAACACTGTCCACCCGAAACATCAACAAATGTCGAGATATCAACTCCTTTATTCCCCCCATCTAGTTGCTCTTCGCGCTACTCTTTTAGCTAACCGCTCCCCTCCTCTTCCCCCCCTCCCTCCTCCCAACTCCCCCTGGCCATTCATTTGCGCCTGCGATTTGGTAACATCCAGGTACCGAATGACGACACAGGAAATTTGTGAGTTGCATAGTGAGACCATCCTGCCAAAGCGCTTCCCTATCGGTGACGAGGCGACTATTAGGAAGGTAGAAAGAGAGAGAGCCTCTTCTGTCCAGCTAGTTGTGGTGGTGATTTTAATAGTAGTAGTCGTAGTAGTAGTCGTAGTAGTAGTAGTAGTAGTAGTAGTAGTAGTATTTGCTGCAGTGATAGCACTATTAAAGTCGTATCAAATTAAAGCAGTGAAAACGTATTTTTCGTTCCTTACCACGCGGTGTTGCGAGACAGAAACCATCAGCGCTTTTACTGAGTTTTAGCTCAACAAGAAGTCGGAATTCTATAGTTATCTCATGGGAAACAGCTCGGTGCAGTGCTCGTGTGGAGCAGTAGAAACCAGCACCTTGAAAAAATAGAGAGGGAATATCGAGTGGGTGGTAGTGTGGGCTTGCCATACTGCACACTCGCTTCAAATCCTCAAACGTCGCTTGTTCTTCTTCCCTCCTCCTCCTCCTCCTCCTCCTCCTCCTCCTCCTCTTCTTTCTCCCCATGCACACGTTCTTGCCGCAGGTCCATCCTGACAAGGTTCGAGCATTCTACAAGAGGTTTTACCACTCAGATCGTGCCGATTTATTCGTCGTCGGAGACATCGATTTGGACGAAACAGAAGCGCTGATTAAGAAAGTCTTTGATCCCGTGCCCCCTTCCCCGACCTACCTCGCACGCCAAGCCATGAAGGTGCTGCTACTTATTATATACTCTACTGCTTACTCTCCCGTCGTGAGATTCTATTTTTTTAAAATAAAAACAATACCTTACTTACTCGTAGCAATATCGTAAAGAAACAAAAATTTAAATGGAGCACTGGTGGTAGTTAGTAGTGGTAAAAGATGTATTTTCGAGGAATACTTACTGAACCCCCCCGCCCCCCCGTTTCGGCAACATCAACTACATGCGCAGGTCGGCGCTCTCGCAGGGCTGAAGGAGTACAACGAGACACTAGACAAGATCCCCGAGTTCGATCCGCGTAACGATTGGCGTGTGCGTCCACAGGTGGAGCATCGATTCTCAAACGAACACCGAGTCAACGAGCCTAAGGACCCTGCAATCTTCACGCACGAGATGATCCCGAGTTTGCAGCTTGTTCTCTGCGCCAAGCTGCCCGTGCAGCCGATCAAGACGAAGAATGTCAGTCAGAAGACAATGATGAGGGGAAGGGGGGGGGGGAGTGGTCACTCTTAGAGTTGGTTGTGAAGGGGAATCGATAATCTAAATGCCTTGTTCTTAATTTTTCCCCCTCTCACGGGTATGGTTTATATCGCTCATATACGAATCATAACGCTCCTCATGACCCTTTGTTGCGTCCTCCTCCTCCTCCTCCTCTTCCTCCTTCCTCTCCCTCAGGATCTTCGCGAGTTCGTTCTGAACAGGCTAGTTGTGGCTTGTTTGGGATGGTCGTTGACCTCGAAGGTGAGGCCCAACCCCCCCCTCTCCGGCATCGAGTTCGACCACTCAGACTCCATGTCGGAGTCGTGCGCTGTGACGACGCTGAAGCTGTACTCGAGGCCGTTCGAGTGGAAGGACATGTTGCAGGTCGCGCTTAAGGACGTCCGCCGCGCTTACAAGCGTGGGTTCTCCCAGCCAGAGCTGGACTGTATGATTAACAGCATGCTGGCTGACTCGAAGCAGGTATATAATAAATATATGTATGTTTTATTAGATTTGATTTATTATTGCATAATTATTGTTCGGAGAAAGGGGAGGGGGGAACGGGGGCGAGGTCGAAGTCATCGTCGGATCTACTTACATAAAAGTTAATTGGCTTTGTTGCCATGCAAGGAGACCAAGCATAATACCCTTTCCTCCCCTTTCCTCCCCTTTCCTCCCCTTTCCATTTATGCCCCACCCCCCCTCCCCCTTCGCAGGCTGCACAGCAGTCCGGCAACATCCCCTCCTCGGAGATTGTGTCTTCCCTGCTCGAAGCGGAGCTACTCGGCCATACCTTCATGGATTTCAACTACTACCACTCCCTCCTCGAAGAGGTTGTGCAGACAATCACGCTTGATGACGTCAACAGCCACGCTCGGCAGGTAACTTGTCGCGAATTATTGAGGAGATCCCTGGAATGTGCAGAATGTTAGGATGTAAAAGGGTCCATCCACCAATGCTTCTTTCACCCTGTCTCATCACTAATACTAAGTCTCCGCCCCCCCTCCGCCCCCCCTCCCCCCCCCTTCCCGTGCGACATGCTAGCTGCTGGAATACATCGCCGAGTATGGTGGTCAAGACGCCCCCCTCCCGGCAGCGATCCTGGCGTGCGTCCCTGGCGCAGCAGCTGGGGGAGCAGCAGCAGAGGTTCAGATCGAAGCGGAGACCATCAAGAATGAGCTCATGACGCGACCGGATGATGACGAGGAGGACGAGGCCGTGGAGAGCTTGGAGCAGCTCGTGCCAGACGACATGCTTGAAGAACTCCATAAATCCAACTCACCGAAGTGGACGGAGGTAGGAAGGGGAGGGACCGGGCGGTAGCAACGTGAAACTTCTCTTTCTATCCGTCAAAAAAGGATGCCACTCCCCCCCTCACTCACTCACTCACCACATGATGACATTAACCACATTGTTGATTGACCACACCCACCCCTCACCAGGTTCAGGAAGGCGTGGAACGAGCTGTCGACCCAGCCACCAACATCGTCAGGAGGAGGCTCGCAAACGGCATCCGAGTCAACTACAAGAAGACTGACAACACGCCCAATACCATCTCCATCGCAGCAGTGTCTCCTGGTGGGTGCTTTGCTTTGCTGTGCTATGCTATGCATCTTTGCTGCCGACCGGTCGACCGATCGATCGATGAGACCCTGAGTTTCATAACTATATCCTCAACCCGAGCCCATACTCCCTTCTCGGATATGACGTCTTTCTTCTTCGAGATTGATGTTGGGGAGAGAGGGAGAGAGAGAGAGAGAGAGAGAGAGAGAGAGGGAGGGGCGGGGGGGGTGCGGAGACTGAGATCGCACACACTTAACGAAATGACGACTACCACAATTTTAGGCGGTTTGAGCCGAGAGACCCTCGAGAACCCAGCTGCAGTGAAGCTGGGCGTGCAAACGATCATGCAGGGAGGCAGCTTCGGCAACTACTCCCGCGAAATGGTGGATCTATTCTCGATGAGAAAGCTGATGAACATTAACTTCGGTGTGACCTTGGAGTCGATCACGTGGGACTTGCTCGCTCCAACAGAGACTTTGGATGACCTAATGCAGTTCCTCATGCTTGTGTACGTGCCTTTTGCTGTATTTCTCTCTTTGATGACATTTTGCCTTTGGGAAATGTCGTGATGCTTTTATTATCATTTCATCATCACTACAACCAAAAGAACCTAACCCCCTCACACCGAATGATAATCCCCACACTAGCAGCCATTCCTCATTCCCCCCCCCCCCCCCCGCCTCCCCCTTTCCTCTTTCGAGACTCCTCATTTTCAGACTGGTTAATTATTCATATTTTTGCTCAGATACTCGGATCTACGATGGAATGAGAAGGCATTCAGCTCTGCGAAGGACCTCTTCCACTCAAACTACGATGCAGTTGTGAAGTCCCTCGAGATGGCTAGCGCAGACATGCTGGTTCGTGCCGTTGCGAGCGACGATGCGAGGTGACAAATTTAATAATGGCAATAATATGAGGCGTTCCTCTTTCATTTCTCTCTCTCTCTCTCTCTCTCTCTCTCTCTCTCTCTCTATGTGGTTGTGTGTGTGTGTGTGTGTGTGTGTGTGTGTGTGTGTTTGACAATGTTTGCCCCTTTATTTGGTGCTGCTATCTATTAGGTTCTGGGGCCCTCCACCTGAGGTGATCGACCGCTTGGACCTTGCCACTGTAAAGGATGAGCTCGAGAGGCAGCTCTGCACCGAGAACCTCGAGATTAATATCGTCGGGGACTTTGATGAGCAGCAGCTGGAGGATAGCATCTTCAAGTAAGTCAAGGGGAGGGAGGGAGGAGTGGGGGGAGATGTACTACTCAATCCCATAGCAAGCAACTCACGGGCTGCTTTTCTGCTGCCGTGCTATTGTAATCATCATCGTTATTATTACATATTTATACATATATTTCTACTTCTTCTTCTAAAGGTATCTCGGAACGATCCCAATGCGGAAGGCTCCTGAGCCGCTCTACCAACAGGACATCGTAGACATCAAGCCCGACCCCACCAGGCAGCACCAGCGCATCACCCTACCCGACGATCAGAAGCGCGCTATTGGCTACCTCAGCGGCATCGCGCCAAACCGATGGGGGTGGGTTGCTGATGAACAGTACACATGCACAAATGCACGCAACAGTACCAATAGAAAAGTTTGGATTGTGGATTTTTTGCTGTACTTCCTGCGGGGTTTCAAATGCCGTTATTTATGGCAGTAGTTGTCAATTCTGTGTTCTCACGAATTAATGTGCGGGGACCCAGCAGCAGCTTGCCTGTCAGGATGCCTGCCTTATATAGAAGCGCTACTATGTTTTGTTTTCCTTCGTCTCCTCCTCCTCCTCCTCCTCCTCCTCCTCCTCATCGTGATACGTCGTGCCCCTCTCCCTGTGTCACATAGCCGCGACTCCTGACCCACTGTGCTCTGGTGATTCTGCTGTCCCCCCTTTTCCGTCATCCTTATCACATATCAGATATTCGTCCACCGAGAACATTGAGAGCAGCCGCAAGAAGGGGTTCTGGTCGTCTCTGACCTCCAAGAAGGCAAACGATGAAGAGACGGTCGCCCGCCGCAGCCACCCCTTGTTCGCGCCGGCCTGCATCGAGCTGATCGAGAAGATGGTTTCGACGGAGCTGTATTCGTACCTGCGCGACTCGCTATCGCTAGTGTACCACACCAAATTCGAGGTGGGGGTAAACGAGCGCTTGCCAACGAATGACTGGTTGATCGTCATCAACTCGGAACACCAGAACGTGGATCGAGCCGTCAACGAGGCATCCAAGTGCCTGCGCAACATACGCTTCTCGCCGCACATGATGAACAGCGCCAAGCGAAGCGTCCAGCACTTCCACGACACCGAGAGCACCAACGACGGGTACTGGATCAACGTGCTTCGAGGTATCCAGGACGACAGCATTCCAGAGAAGAACGTCGAAGCAATCTCCCAGTACAAGGATGTGATCTCGGGCATCACCCTAGACGACATCAAGGAGATGTGGAAGTCATTCTTGATCTCCGACAAGGATGTGTACACTTGCGTCGGGGTCTCGGGAGGGGACGAATGAAGCATGGCTCCCACCGGCTAGCTAGGTTGCAGTAAGAAAATCAGTAGTAATAGTAGTGGTAGGAGGAGGAAAAACGAGGCAGACGAGAAGTGGCAAGTATATGAAACAGAAGGCGTAGCCACTATTAGGGCAATGTAATGCCTTTATCCGCTACCTTTTTCCTTGATGACAAAACAAAATAAAAACATAGTGACTGTGCACGAATGTATTTGGGCGCATGTGTTAGATGCTACGATGACTGATGAGGTGCGCACGCCAATCGAATTGTGTACGCATGCTATGTGGCATGTGTGTAAGTAATATGCGCATGTGCCGCAACAACCTTACATCGTGTACCCAAAATCTGCACATCTAGCAGCTGTAACACAAGCTGTATCGTAAATAACTCGATCGCATATGTGCATAAATGAGAAGACATGTATAGCGGTCATATATATATATATATATATATATATATATATATATAGCGGCGTACAGCGACGGGCGCAAGGATGAGAATATAAACTAGTAGCGCCGATTTAATTTTTACATTGCATCGATCGTATCGATCCGTCTCGCTTATTGGCGGGGTAGCAGCTGTCTTAGCAGCGTGGCCTATTGACTATGCTATATGACATATAGACACATATATACGTACACATTGTTGGGGGTTGCGACAGGTTGCCTAGACGCGATGCAACGCGTACATCTATCTAGACTCGAGCTTGTGCGAAGGACAGTAATAACGTATCGTACGACTATACATGCGACATGTATATACCTGCGTGACGCAAGTAAACACAGATGGTTTACGAAATGTCGTCGACAGCAGCTGTGATGTCATCACTGACAACAGGCTATAGTACATGCTGTCTAATATTATGTGCGTATTGCATATTTGCTTTTTTTATAAATAATTTTGTTTTATTTTCAGCAAAATGAAAAGCTAGAATCCAGCTTGTCAGTAATCGCTTAAAGCTATTTTCTTGCTCGTTTTCCTTGACCTTTGGCAGGGGGTGTTCTCCCTGTGTCCTTGAGAATCTGTAGTTTTTCTTTTCTATAAATTACAGATTCGTCAAATGCCCTTGGCCAAGGATTCGGGTCGTACCATTTCATCAATCCCTAACGTGAACAATCATCGAAAATTAACAAATAACAACCAAGTTTATTATTTTTAATACATATGCTTTCAAGATATCACCGGTCCTTTTGGCTTCAGTTTGAACATCTTGCGGTGAGACCTTCGATTTCCGAGCTCAGGGGCGACACCACCGAATATACGCCTGGATGCTTCTTGTATCAGCAATGCTCGCCGCGATATGAGTTCCTTTCGGAGAGACATTGGCCTCTACCCCTCCTTTCAAAGAGCATAAAAGGGATAAGACACGATGTTAATGCAGAAGCACAAATGACCATCCCCCCCCCTTTCCTCTCCACCTCAAGGTTGGATAACCTCAGCCTTTATGTAGATACGCGAAAAAAAAAAAGACATATAATATCCTCTCATTTTCACAAGCTAAGTAAATCTGGCCTCATGCTGGCTTCATTTCTCAGCCAATCAGACCTTTTCACAACTACGGCAGGGGGAGGCTATTTGGGTCTGTGGCCGGCAAGGAGAAACCTTTCAGCACCGCAATATCAATAAAAAATGAGAATTCGTTAAAATAATACCGTTTATATGATACGACAACATTCTAGAGCTCATAAAAGCAAAAATATCCCATTTCATAAATGTCCCTCTGGTGCCCCTAATACTGAATATCCCATGGGTCCGGGCTGCGAAAACGGAAGACTTTTATGTGGTCAAATGCTGGTAATTCGAGTACTGATTATACTCCTAGGAAAGGCGATACTGAGATCGAAATTGATCCCCACAGAAACATTTCTACAACATAGTATCATCAAAACATCTATAAATTATCGTCTAGAATATTCCGAAATTAAACAGCTTCTCGTTGTGTTCCGGAACCGATGCCGAAGTAGAGCCCGCTTCCCATTTGTCCGCATGCGTGTCCATGTCCGTGTTCATATTCGCGCGTGTGCACGTGCCATCGTATGTAACGGAGAGGAAGGGATTGGTGAGAAAGGATAGATTTTTTTATGTCTTTGCCCTGATATTTTCTCAGAGAAACGAAGGAGCTTGACGACTCGCTCGTGCACATCGTCTTCCGGAACCCCTCACAGGAGTCATATGCAGCTCCCACAAGGCCCACTGCTGTTTTGGGTTGTTGATCATATTTAAATCGCTTGCAACGAGATAGTAACAACTTCAGATGATCACAATCAATTTGAGAAAGGACTTGACTGTTGTTTGTGCATTGAGATGATGTGACGGTTCATTATTTAAGGCGCTCATGTCATGCATAAAGGACTGCAACTGGGAGGGGCCATAGGAGCCAGTGAGTGATCCACCCTCTCTTCATTTAACAAAATTATTGAATAAATGCGAATGGGGGAGATGCATTGAGCGGTTGCAAAAATATCTCTTCTGCCTTCATGAATCGATTCTCCTCTCTTTCATCTCGGCTTCCCCTCTCTTTCATCGTGAGCATCAGCGACCGATTGCCTCGATAGATTAGAGCATGAGAGTAGTGAGGCGTACGCACGCGCTGCGGTCTCACGCCGAAAGGAAGCAGCAAGGATGAGAAGAAAACAAAACACTAGAATGTATATTTTTCCAGGCTCCTCTGTTCTTCTAGCTCTTGCAGGACCGCGAGGTATCAGGAAGCTTTGCTCGTATCTCACCATAGAATATCATTTTTGATTCCAATTTTGCTCGCAACGGCTGCCTTTCGACAATTACGATGCGTTCTATCGTTACCCTGCATCAGTCTTGCTTGACCCACTAGCTGGTCTCTTGAATTGAGTTGCTGTTAAACTATCCACCGATCCCTATAGGATTTCGGTTCGTGAAAAGGCTGGTGCAAATAACCGCTCTGACCAGCACGGCAGGGATGGCAACGGGTGTCGGTGGGGCCGTCAAGAAAATAAGCTCTTTACCAGTATGCGATTGTGAAGACTTCAATAATCATTCTGCTATGGAGAAAAAGAGAGAGAGAGAGAGAGAGAGAGAGAGAGAGAGAGAGGGTGGGGGGGGGGGGGGGGGGGGGGGGAGGGGAAGGAAGGAAGGAAGAA